>JAVLUZ010000668.1:0-202500 GCA_036768485.1 Mermis nigrescens
GTAAGCATCCGGAAATTCACATGCTTTTCATGTCCAACTCAAATTTAAGCGATTTGGAACGGCTTAGAAGACAAAACTATAGAAAAACAACAAATCCAGCGCGGAGCGCCGGAAAATTTTAAGTTTACTAGCTAAAAAGTAATCTGTTTTTGATTTTTCTCACTACTCCCGCATTTTTCTATTATGGTTTCATTCTAATGGGGTCAAAAGACCCAAGCAGACAAGGGTTGTTAATCGTTATTATAACTTAAGTTGCTGGATAATGAAGTGTTCTTCGTGAAACCTCGGTGGATTACAGTGAAAGAATATTTTGATTTTTCCCTTTGGAGCGAAAAATCAGAAATGACGTTAATTTCGTTTTTGGATCTCAATATTATTGCCAGTGAATTTTAATGTGCATTTTTAGCTTTAGTGAAAAATACAAAAATTTATGAAGAATGTTATGCTGAAAGATGCGCTTTAAAAATTAACTATATTTAAATTACGTTAATGTTTAACAACGCTACAGTCAAGACCACAAGTAAAGTCGCTCAAGCGCAGGCACGACAGGCAACAGGCGCCTGTGACCTGCCTGTGAATCGGCCAAAATTTTATATTGGTAAACACGCGCGTCGAAAGAAAATTGCCTGTGCAATGCCTGTCACTTTGACTGCCAGGCGCCTGTAGGACATGCGCTTGAGTGACGTTACTTGTGGTCTTGACTGTACCTCAGACCTGATTACGTTCACATAGTAGTGGGACGTCTGATTGTCGCAAAAGAAATCGAGGTTCCATTCCAGCTGTCAAGTTTTTATTTAGCGCACTTAACATATGTATATGTCAGCACTAGATGCTTGAATTGAGTTCATATTGACGGTAGTGCATTAAAGGTGGAACAATGACAGCCGCTCGCCCCCACTGAACTTTTCTGTCGAGTTACAGAAAATCATCTATAGTCTGTTTCATACAACTTCGGTCATAAATTTCGAAACTCTGACAATAAGCTGACAGATTGCGATTATAGCATTGATCTGATACATCATTATCGTAACATTCGGCTTACTGTCGACGAAAATTTTTAGAATATATGCTCGGAGTTATTGAAGCAGACTGATTAGGAATATATCAACTGTTATTACTACGTTAATACGGAATAGCAGCTTTGGAATGAATTTTGCCTATTCAAGCAAGTTTCACAATACTTGAGAATTTGAATCGCAAATAAGCTGAAACTGACAGATTAGAATAAAAAGTTAAAACGTCAATCGCTATGCACAATATTATTGCTTCTTCATTCCGAACCACTCCTGTTATCATTTATTTCACTGATTTGAGAGTTAACATAATTTAGATACGAAGTTGATAAATCTTGATTGCAAGTGTATTAATACATGCATATAAAAGTCTTTAACAAAGCACTGTAGAACGATTGTTGGCTCCGCAGTGCAGTTTCTGTTTTAATGCAAAATTGACCTAAGGTGACCTCCTAGAAATTAACTTTGCATAGATGATTTAATCTAATTAAGGGTCAAGGAATTCAAATCTGAAAGAATTAGGTGTCGGTCGGCATTATTGATCGAGTTTCAGGCTGTTGAACTTAATGTGGGCATTGGTGTAGCTGGTTCACATATGTATTAAGATAGCCACGTTATAGGTACGCATACAGCAAGTAGTATCCGGTGAAAGCTGCCACCTAAATGGTTTGATTTGAGTCAAATCGAAAACAAATAAGGCAGTCATCAGATTTTTCCAGTAGATTCATGTGACTGACCAAAATGCTGGTGCCAGCGTTTAAAATAAGCCTTAGTTATGGGATGCAACTCGCGTCGCTCGCTTCGCTTGCTCCGCTCGCTTCGCTTGCTCCGCTCGTCGCATCCCATTACTCAGGCTTATTTTAAACGCTGGCACCAACATTTTCGTCAGTCCATGATACTAAGCCTAAGCCTAATCAGCTGTTAAACCAGCAAAACATCACGAATACCTTATCGAGATTAACCAGCGTTAGTCGATTGGTTATGGTTCTGGACTTTAGAGCAAGGGGTTCGAGTTTCGAATCCGACTGCCAGCAACTTTCTCTCGTTTCCTCAGATGCTATCGACCGCACACATACGCCCTTATAATATGACTATGTTAATACATATGTGAACCAGCTACACGAATGCCCTTAATGTGTTTAAGTTTAACAAATTAATTGAGACGAACTGGGCTATTCTCAATATTGCCGTTTTTACTTCTATTATACTTAGGCTTAGGCTTAGTATATCTGAAAAGGTGTTTAAAGCTGCTTAGGTCGAGGTCGCTTCGCTCAGGTCGATGTATAGATGCTTAGGTCTTAGTATATCTGAAAAGGTGTTTAAAGCTGCTTAGGTCGAGGTCGCTCCCACTCAGGTCGATGTATAGATGCTTATACTTAAGTACAAATTTTCAAAAAAACGTGATTTTATGCATTTTCAAGCAATAATCTATAACGTAGATGTTGAAAACACGATCTGTCAACCATGAGAGTGAAAAAAAATCTTTGACAAAAATTTTTTTTTCGAAAATTTTTCTTCACTCACAAATGTTTTTCCAACAGTTTTTTCGACCTCTAAGTTAAAGATTATTGTTTGAAAAGGCATAAAATCACGTTTTTTTGAAAATTTGACAAGGTCACCTTATTCTCAATATACTCCGCCTTCTTCCCCACTTTTTGATCTACTTGTCAATCGAAATTTTACAAAAAGGAAAAATTTTTGGGTTTGTTTGGCATTTTTGGAAAATTTTTGTAATGCAAAAATGCTTTTAAAGGGGTAGAATTCCAAAATTCTCAGGTGCTCCGCGTTCGATTGATTTAATTTTATACCGGGCGAATTTTAGAATACATCCATTTTGCAAATTTCAAAAAATAGCGTTTCTATGCGATTTCAAGCAGGTATCTTAAACATAAAAGCTGAAAAAACAGACGGAAAAGCCTTTGATTGAAATGAACTTAAAAAAATTTTATTTTCCAAGTTTCATTTCCGTCTGTTTTTTCAACTTTTATATTAAAAAATCCTACTTGAATTCGCCTAAAAACGCTATTCTCACCTTAATCGACGTTATCTTTGGGCTATGTGCGTCTTCAGATTGGTGCCAGGGATGATCTAAGCCTAAGAAAAAGATGGGGCGAAAATTGCGGAGCGAGCGTTATGATTCAAAATTGAAGTTCTCTTTCTACAAAAATTTTCAGTGTTTCTGCCCCGGACCCTGCTGGGGGCGCTTGAGCGCGCCATAGATCCCTCCGTCCTAGCAGAGGTAGTTTTCATTGGATTCTCGCCGTAACTAAAGTATCCGAGTGGCAAAATTTACGAAGTGAGATTCATTCTTTGATTACCCTTATGTTTTGAAAAACTTTTCGGTCCTGCGCACCCAGAAACCAAAATACCACACCCTCCAGAATTCAATTTTTGAAATTTTCCCTGTTTTTCCGCAATTTTTTTATGCCAATGGATAGAGGTCGATCAGAAACGTTAAAAAATGTGTTTTTAGCCATGCTACAATTTTTAAGACCATTTTTTCACCTTTGAAAATCTTGCATCCGCCCCCAGAATTTCGGTGCTGCCCAACCTATGGTCATGCGCCCTTCAAAACAATATCCTGGATACGGGCCTGTGTGTACAGGTATATACATAGAATTTTACACAGGCGTGGAGGTTTTGGGGTATTTACACTCCCTCAGAATCTGCAACTTATATACCATCTGAAAATATATAAACCACCCCAGAATGGGATTTTCGGTGCTATTTTCGGCAATTTCGCCCCATTGCCCCCACAGAATTTGGCTGCCGTCCATGTATTGGTGGACTGCTATTGAACATTGGCTATTATTGCTCGAGGTTAGGTATTCCAATCTTGGTCTTCGCTTGTGATATAATTCGTTATAATTTCAGGAAATTTGTTTAAAAAAATGAGCTCTAGCAAAAAGCGGCAAGGAAATGCTAGTAAAGTTAAGAGCAGGGATAGAGAAGCAGAAAACAAGAAGACTCCGTTAAGTCATCTTTCGAAAAAGGTAAAAAATTCAGTGACAGCAGAAAAAGTTAATGGACGCAGCACTGCCAAATCATATATTAGCAAAGAGCGAAATGGGAGTTTGATGGTCAAATCGAAAAGCAAGGATGAGGCTGCTGGATCTTCGATCGCTCGAGCTTCTCAACAATCAGACGAAGTAACTGATGCTTCACAGCAGTCTTCAGTTGTTGATAAGGAACATTCACAGGATGCTAGAGATAGTGGTAACTATAATAAGACCAATGGCTCCAGTGATGCGGCTGATAATCATGATGACATCGCATCTGAAGACAATTCCAATTCAGTAGATGTGCCTGAAGAGGCGGAAATCAAGAGACGCAAAAAATGGTGCAATAAAAAAGCGGGTAAATCAGAGCAGCAATTCTGCGAAGTCAGGGAGGCATTGTATTTGGAACGCATACAAAAAGTGGAAAGCCAGTTAAAAGAAGTACATAATTAAGCGTATGAATAAAACTTGGGCCTGAGTCCTTCTAGAAGAAAAGGCTCCCGTCATTTTCAAGCTGTAATATCTAAGCTACTTCTTTAAAGAATTTCAGGAATACGTGTAATCGGCTTATCTTAACATTTTTATCTCTATGATTAGAAAATTAGCTTCATTTCTTCCATCAATTATTCCCGATTGTTTTATTTAAATAATTATTCATTTGAATTTTGAAATACATGCACAGCACAGCATAAAAATACTGGGTGTGAAATCAAGAAAATTTGTTGCAGGTACCTTTATTGAGCTCAAAATGATAGATACGCTAAATGCACCATTTTTGGTGTTTTTGACGATGATTTTTCTCGGTAGACAATAAAAACGGCAGTTCATTGAAAAATTCAACAAAATATAGCCAGAATCCCAATTATGATATTTAAATTTGGAGGGAATTTGTATTTCAACGGCTTATTATATGAATTGACGTTAAAGGAACGAGCCTTTGCTAATTGATTGTTTTAATATTTTTTGTCCTTCCCCTCCTCAGGGAAGCGATAAAAATATTTAGAAATAATTCTCCGAAATTGATACATATATACCCACTGAGGTCGCTTTCACGAATATTTCTACTTAAGTCTGCATGAAAACAAGCAATTCGCGATTTTTTGAAAGTTTCCAAAAATTCCCTGGAAATTCGTAGAGAAGGAAAGGTGCTTTTTAAAGCGTTTTTAGCTATTTATTTGCTCAAAAGTGTCATGTTTTCAGCGCTTCGCGCCTTATACTTATGTTTTGACTACATTTTATTCAAATTCTTTGACTTTTTTGATTTGTTCTAAATTTTTTTATCTTCTCATGTTCCAGAAAGTTAGAGCATCAGGAAGCCGAAAACAGTTTTTTACGCGTATGCACCGTTTTTGAACCCAAAAAAGGCACTTTAAAATTTCACTCCACCCCTTTTTCCAGAATTTCCATGCCGTGCATGTCTGATGATGGAATGACATGTGTCATTGGAAGTGTACGAAGCAATAGAGGAAAAGTATCCGAATGAATGAACTGAACAGTCTAAGGCTCGAAATAATACTCTAAATTATACTGTAAGACGATGTTGGCGCTTTTTCATGATTTGATCCAGTATTTTTTGTACAAGGTCCGTTTGTACATGTACAAAGATGGTCCATAAAAATCTTTGTACATTTTCTACACACAAATTTTTGGGTACTATAATATAGTACAGTAGCAATTTTGGTGTGGTAAAAGCAGAATTTGGTAGTGTATTTTAGCCAATTTCTGAGTGTCCAAGGGCAAAGATCACTAAGAATCGTCTTAAAATGGCGAAAAATTTGACATCTTTCTTTCGAAATGCAATTTCTGCCATTATAAAGATATATAGAACACACAATTACTCATTTCGGCGGGGTAATTGTTAATAATTGTAAATAATTGTAAACAGTAATTGTAAATACAGTAAATCGGAGCGCCAAAATTTTTTATGAATTTTAGACCTTTTTTGCAGTTTTTGTCTTCCCTAAAATCTTTGTACATGTAGGAAGACGGTCCCCGAAATATCTTTGCCGAATACAGAAAAAACCGTGGTTCGATCAATAGGTTTTGGTACCAAAATGGCCCGGTGGGTGTGTGCTTTCAAAAGTCCCCCTACCCTCCAAGGATGCATAGGCATACGTGGGCAGCAACAAAATTCTGGGAGGTGCAAGTTTTTTTTGAAGGTCGAAAAATGGCCTTAAAATTGATGGTATGGCGATAAAAACACCATTTTTCGACGTTCCTCATCATGCACTATCCATTGGCATCAAAAAATTGCGAAAAAAACGAAAAAATTTTCAAAAATTGAATTCTGGGGGGTATTTTGATTTCTGGGGGGGTATTTTGGTTTCTGGGGGGTTGCATACCCCCAAACCCCCACGCCCAGGTGTGTGCATAGGTACGTCATAGCTGTCGATTACTTATTTGATTGAAATCATCAATAAATAAACGGATCGTTCTATCATTTGAATTATTTTTTATTATTGAATAGCAAAACGGCTAGGGTTTCAGTGTTTTTTGAGTCAGCATCTTTGCATTGTGCCAAAAATCTCCCGAAAGCCGTTCACGCAGCTTGTTATATCATGACAAATTCTTTGCTCTGCACGAAAATCACCAAATTTTTTGCTTAAAGGTGAAGAAGTTTGCAGAGTGCAAAGAATGCTATTTATACTAGTTCTCAAAATTTTTTGACGATGCTTGTGTGACGATTGTTTGTGTTTTATAATTCATAAAAATTCTTAAAATTTAAAAGAATCTAATTCTAAAAATAATTTTATTTTCTAAATATTCTTAAAAATATTTTTTTTTAATTTTTTGTAATTTTAATTCCTTCATATTTGATCAGGGGCGGATTTAAGGGGGACAGCCGCTCCCCTCCATTTGCAAAAATATTTGGCGAGATAAAGAATGGACATGTAATCATTGCAATGATTTACGGCCGTCAGTGACCAGATTTTTCCGGCGCTGCGCGCCGGAATACCTATTAATGACATTTATTTACTTTCTTGGCGTACTGAAAGCCATTTTTTTCTCATGGAGTCACGGTTTTTTTCTATTCGGCAAAGATTTTCTCCGATGTACAAAGACTTTTCGGGACCGTCTTTGTACACGTACAAATATTTTTGGGAAGACAAAAATTGCAAAAAAAAGGTCTAAAATTCGCAACAATTTTCGGCACTTCGCGCCGGAATGCGTAATTGTGTGTTCCATATATCTTTATAATGGCCGAAATTGCATCTGGAAAGAACAAATTCCAAATTTTTCGAGCAACTCTGTTTTTACTACACTGAAATTGCTACCGTACCATATTATAGTACCCAAAAATTTGTGTGTACAAAATGTACAGACTTTTGGGGACCATCTTTTACATGTACAAACGGACCTTGTACAAAAAAATACTGCATGCAATAGGTTTCAGACCAATTTCAGCAGCTGAAACTGCTATTTTAGCAGAGGTTTCTTCCATTTTCAATGCAGTAAATCAAGCTTCTAAAGGTCCATCCACCTGAATTTCACAATTTTTCCGGCGCTTCGCGCCACATTTTCGCTGAAGTCAAAGAAATTGAATAATTTTTTTGCGGAAAAATGTCGAAAATTTCAAAATTTTTCGAAAAAATATTGCGTCAAGAGTGATTCTTAGTGAGGTATGTAAATGTAAAACGCCAAAAAAGCTATTTTACGCTGAAAAGGCTTTTGGAACTATTTTGACTGGTTTTGGGAAAGTTGGGGTACCGCCCCACCCTCGGAAAAATCCTGGATCCGCCACTGTACTTTATATGTTTTGTGCGTTAAAAGACCAGGGCCGAAACGTCCGACGAATACGAAAGAAGATTGGCCGCTTTGGAGAGGACGGCCGACGGTTGCCGTCAAACTTCTGCGGCTTTGAAGCGTTTTCAACTCCTGGAAGCTCGATTGACCTTCGATGGCGAGTCGAGCGCCGCTAGACAAGATTGCCAAAATAAATTGAATTTGCTGTACGAAAGTTTGAAGGATGACTTAGAAAACAAGTGCGTAAAGTTCATCAATCCTACTATGCAATATACATGTGACAGGGGGATGAGGGAGGGGGTTCTCTCAACCGAAGTTGGATGGTGATCGTCTGAAACTTGGTTAGTTTCATTCAATTCTCGCAGATTTTGGGTATTAGAATTATAATTTTTTGATTGCTTTTATATTACGGAAACCTTTGTATATCATCATGGACATACGCAGGGGCGACCTTTTTCCCCTCCCTTAGCCAATAAATAATTATGGAAAGGTGAGATAATGTTTGGAAAATAATGAAAATTGGTATCTTTTTATCAAAAAATCTCAAAATTGTTCGGCGCATAGCGCCGTAGGGCTCAAGCGCGGCCAAAAAACGTCATTTTTCATAGTTTTATATGAGAAAATGATATTTTTTGATTTCAATTTTATGAGCTTCAATGGATAAAGCTTGGTCGGAAACGTCACAAAATGCACTTTTCTGTCATCGAACGTATCCCGAAATATAAGGTCACCAATTTTCGGACCGCCCCCCTCTTGAAAAATTCTGAGTACGCCTCTGCCACTATCAGGCGATTTTGAGAAAACGAAAGGTGCTGCAAGACAATTTTGAGCTTGGTGTAGTAAAAAAACCGCAGAATACACTTGAAAATGGTAAAAGTGTCAAAATTCTCCGGCGCTTCACGCCATCTTGATAATCTCTTTTTTTATAATTATTAGAGATGCATAAATTGACGATGGTACACTAGTAAAGATCAAAAAGGCAGTTTAAGAACACAAAACGCATTTAGGTATGTATATTATAGTATAGCAAAGTAAAATGCTGCGATGGGACAAAAAGACGAATATACTTGGGATTACGGATTATGGGGATGTACTTGAAAGGAGGGGACTAGGAAAAAGCTACCTAGGTATATGCCTGAAGTCTTAAAATCTGTTAAAAATCAGACTTTCTCTAAGCAACGCAAAAATCTAAGTATTTATATTCTGCGGCCTCTGAAAAAACGTAACCTTCTTTAAATAATTTTCAATGCTTCACATAAGAGTGTTTAAACATAATCTAGAGTGTGAACTTTTTGTGAATTGCTTGCAAGTTGCAACGCACTGCTTTGTATCGTGACTGATAGAAAACTAACTGCAATTGTATTTAAAGGTATTTTATTTTGTTACTACGAACATTATACCAAGCAAAACTGGCGTCAGTTTATTAGTGCGCACAATCGTTGCGGGCATGCAAGCACACCTGGGGGTGGGGGGTTTGGGGGATGCATCACTTCCCCCGAGAAACCAAAATACCCCCCCAGAATTAAATTTTTGAAAATTTTTCCCTCTCGTTTTTTCGCAATTTTTTGATGCCAATGGATAGTGCTCGATGAGAAACGTCGAAAAATGGTGTTTTTTCGCCATACCACCATTTTAAGGCCATTTTTGACCTTCAAAAAATATTGCACCCCCAGAATTTTCTGCTGCCCACGTATGCATGCAAGTGTATCTACATGTAGTCTGTTTCACGTAAAAAGTCGCTCCTAGTAAACTCCATCTACCTTCTCATAGCTACTGCGTAGCTAACTTGCTGCTTTTTCAATCATTTTTTGGTTCAATAGTTTATTTCAATTTGCAGGCCGCAGAATATACCTTGATTTTTGCGTTGCTTAGAGAAAGTCTGATTTTCAACAGATTTTACGACTTCAGGCATATATATACGTAGGTAGCTTTTTCCTAGTCTCCTCCTTTTAAATCCTTAATAATCCGTTATCTCAAGTAGACCCGTGTCCAGGATTTTATTTCAGGGGAGGGCGAAAATTTTGAGGTTAGATATCTCCGAAAATCAATAGGAGATGGGCAGGAATAAAGGCAATTTTGAGTGTATATCAACGAGCTCTATGCAGTGGTGAAGAAAAATTTCAAGGAAAAATTTCAAAAATTTTCGCTCTATTTTTCACTCAGACAAATCTATCGTTTACACAATCTACACAAGTGATTTCTCATCATCATCATTAAATCGACGAATAATTTCCTGACTTCTGTCCTTGTACTTAATCCTTGTGATTTACAAAGTAAAACGATACAGAAATTAAAATGAATCGGAAAACATTTGACATGTTCTACATACCTAACTCAAATTTGAGCGGTTTTGGGCGGCCTAGAAGACAAAAACTATGGATAAACGGTATGTCGGGCGCTGAGCGCCGAAAAATTTTGAGTTTACTAGCTGAAAAGTACGCTAAAACATGTTTCGGTGGCGTTTTAGACCTACTTCGAGAATTTTTTATTTTTCCCTTTGAGGGTGGGCTCTGTGTGTTTCAAAAATTATTTCTCATCTCCGGTGGGCCGGTCCCTCTTCGCCATGCCCCCTGAATACGAAATACGGTATTGATCTCAAGCATATTTGTCTTTTTTGTTCCATCGGAGCATTTTTGTTTGCTTGTACCCTACTTTTAATTAGAATGATTTGAGTAAATCAATGACTTAACACATACGGTAACCTGCCACAATAATGACATCAGTCCCTGAACGCGGGAAACAAGTTTGTTCTGAATATTATTTATTTATTTATTTATTTTTTCTTCTCAACGATGAGAGGCAGTCTAGCCGCCTAGACTGGTGCCGCTAGGTTGCAGTGACAGTCAGAGGATTAAAGGCACGAAACTGTAGCAACCTAGTTCCTCTCTGATGACCTCGCCTGTTTATATTTTTCACGTTTTTTTGTGTATTTATTCTGTATAACTCCTGCTTACTTCTCTCGTTTCACTTGAACTCTTGCACCTCGTAAAACCCGTAATTTCTCATAATATAATTTTGTGTGCTTTTTATATACTTGTGTATATACTATTTCTCGCGTCTTTTTGTTTCTTTTATACTAACAGCATGCCTAATTTATTTACCTTTTATTTATTTATTTATTTATTTATTTTTTATTTTATTTATTTATTTATTTATTTATTTTTAATTTATTTTATTATTATTATTATTTTTTTTTTTAATTTATTTTATTATTTTTCATATAGATGACTTTCTGTTATTATTTATACAACTTCTGAGTGTGAAGAACACTTTCACTCATATTCAACCCGACGTTACATGAAACATTTAAAAAAATTGAGCTTCTGCAACTCTGTGGAACTAAAGTTAATTTTCATTGCAAACTTTACACAATTGCTGGTTGTAAATAAAACATACAGTCAGATTCGTAGTCCTGACTTTACGGAACATATTTTGGAAAAAATTTACGTTTTGCAATGCTCTGGACGTAAAATAGATTTGTGGTGTAAATTTTATACATTAACAATAATTAAAGAGTGCAAACTTCATACAACCACTGGGTGTAGAGAAAACAAACAGTCGGATTTGTAATTCTTGAGTTACATAGAACATTTAAAAAAAGCTTCCACAAGGTTTTAGAACTAAAGTTAATTTGCAATGTAAGTATTACACAACCACCGAGTGTAAAGAAGATTTGAGTCGGATTCGTTATTCTGATATTACTCCGATATTACGATCAACATTAATGAAAAAACTAAGTCTCTACAATGGCCTGAAGACAAATATTAGATGTAAATTACTTCACACCATGCTAAGTGTAAACAAACGCGCCCAACTGGCGTATCATGTTTGATTATTGTTACATGTTTAGACTTGAGATGATGTCGAGACTCAACCGGAAAAGTTGACAGATAAAAACCTATGTACCTAAAACGTCTTTTTTCACCCCAAAGTTGGAATTTTACACCTCCTAAAATAACTCAGCATTGAGTGTAAAGAAACGCGGCCAAGTGCGATTTGTAACTATTGACGTGAACCAAGTGATCGTATGGAACCCTGACTCCGAAAAACCCCGGCCTAAATCCTGACCCCCGACACTGACAGGGGCAAGATTTTTCGAGAAACGTTCTTTCGGGACTGAAATTAAGCATTTAACTTTTTGATAGTTAAGAGAATTGTATAAATAGCAAATGAATTCGGCAAGCACCAAACAAGGATGATTCATTCATAAGCACAGGGGCGGATTTAAGGGGGCGGGGAGCAGCCTCCCCCATTGGCCCAAAATATTTGGCGAAATATAGAATGGATATACAATTTGCTATGATTTTTGGCCGTCAATGATCATAATTTCTCAAATTTTTCCGGTGCTTCGCGGCAGATAATACCTATTAATAACCTTTATTAACTATCGTGGCGACCTGGAAGTCATTTTTTCATGAGGAATAAGCTTTAAAACAATTTTGACGGCAGAAACAGCTGTTCGAGCATAGATTTTTCTATTTTCAAGCATAACTTTGAAAAATTTTTGACGTTCCTTTTCAAAATACAGGAAATCGAGCAGTAAATTGAGTTTATAAACATCCTTCGCCTAATTTTCACAAATTTCTATGAAAATTTTATGTTCTTTGGCACGAAATTGTCTAAAATTTCAAAATTTTTCGAGGAAATGCTGCATCAAAAGTGATTTTGAATAAAAGTACACTATGTGAAAAAACGCCATTTCATGCGTAGAGGGCAAATTCTTGAACCTATTATTGGAAAAGTTGGGGTGTACCGCCCTAGACATGCACAGCATGGGAATTCTGAGGGGGTGAAATCTGAAAGTGCCTTTTTGGGCCAAAAAATGGTGGGTACGCGTCAAAAACATCGTTTTCCGGTGTTTCCGACGATGCTCTATAGTTTCTAGGGCATAAAAACAAAAAAATTTCGGAAAAATCGCAAAAAGTCGAGTAAAACTGAACAAAATATGGTCAAAACATGGGTATATGGCGTAGCGTTGAAAAGTTGACACTTTTGAGTATGAGCGAATAGATACCTAAAAACGCTTAAAAAGGCACCTTTTCTGCCAATTTTTAGGAAATTTGTAGAAACTTTTGAAAAATCGCCAATTCTGGGGTCGAAAATTTTTCTGGGGATTATGTATGTCCCGCATTACCCCTTAAGAAAATTCTAGCTCCGCCACTGCACGAGCATAATGATCATATTAAACTGGACACGTGCGATATTTCATAAATTGTACGCCCAGTCGCCATGTTGTTAACACGTACATACATACACGTTCGCATATTTATCGCCGTAAAGTGTGCCAAAAAGCTCAGCATTTTGTCATTCATAAAATTGCACTCTGGATTTCTTAAAATAGTACGCGTTAGCCTCCATCTATCTGCGCGTTAGCCTTAAATATTCGATTTTCAGAATAACGTTGTCCTGTCTGCTAGCTTGAATTAATTTATATTTCAGACTGAATCAAAAATTTATTTCGCTACTTAATTGTGTTTGAACTTGGCATGAAAATAAAACGTTGAAACCAGCTTCATTAGTATGCTCTTCAATTAACTGAAAGTATCGTTTTTGTCCTTTATAAATTGATATGTAATCATGCAATGTTAAACATTAATATTCAACCCGACTTTAAAAACCGGGGTTTTTTATCCCCGAAACTGATCGGGAGTGAAAATGTGACTCCGTATGTATGATCACTGCATGTACTTTTTTAAAATAGTTCGAGTCATTCAATTCATAACCGGAGTAGTTGTCGGACAAAAAAAGCAAAAATGTTTTTTATCCCAGAGTTTGAACTTTGCACTATTAGAAATAACTTTGTATTGAGTTTAAAGAAACGCGCCCAAATGCGGTTTATAAGCCTTGAGACGTACTTTATTTTAATAATATTTCACACTTTCTGATTTGTAACCGGCGTGGTTGACAAACTGAAAGAAGGTGAGAACGCATTTGTTGCGTCCTCCTCCAGAGTGTAAACTTTAAACCGCCAGAAATAACTTCGTATTTATCTTACATGGACGCTGTCAACTTCATCGTATAGCCCTTGAGCATTAGTACTTTACCATGAATGGATTTTTTGAAGACTCTTATACGAAAAATTGGGCAGTCGTAAACAAGTCGGAAACTCGACCTAAATGTGTTTTTTAACCCCAGATTTTCACACTCTTTACACTCCTTCTCGAGAACTAATGCGAAATTCAAAAAACAAAAATGCTATCTGGAGCATTCCTTCCTCTTCAATTTACAACCATTAAATTGTTTGAGGCGTTAATACTGGATTGTTCACAAGTTGTGGAAAAAACCGTCCGAAATTGCTATAAGTATATGCATTATAAAGTTACACAAAAACTTTACACCTTCTTTACACAGTCGGTATTGAGTGTAGAGAAAAACAAAAAAACAGGTAGCGAATTTTTTTAATATTTTTCTTTTAAAAAAACCGCACCTCTAAGATATGTTCCGTTATAGCTGTAGGGGGCGCACATGTGTTAGGGGTACCCAAGTATATGATAGGTACGCGCTAACGCGCTATCTATGAAAAACACTGAAATTTATTATACACATGCAGAATTAGCAAAGATTTTGACTTATCCACCTTTGTTCACGTGAAAATGAACCTTGTGCAAAAAATCATGACCACAATTTTATGTATGACCCCCACCTCTACCTTGCCCATGTGCCTGTCTATCACTATATGATTTTAATGTTTAAAACCGGATCTAAATTCAAATTCCGACAGTATTGGCCTTTCCATATATGTCTGTTATTGGTTGAATGAAAAATTGTCAAGAAGGTGGATTGCTTGTGGTTTACCCACAATCACACGTGAGCGCGGAGGGGTTTGGTTGGACCCCGGGGAATCCACGATACCCAGGCATATTGCGGTGAACCCCAGTATTGAATTTTAAGCGTTTTTCGATTTTTGTCAGTTTTGCTCCTTTCAAGACCCCCCAGGCTTCGGTTACTGCCTTTTACAGGCGCAACGTTGCTGTTTTTTTGCCGGTGCCGGTGCCAGTATAGTAGTGTAGCTATCTTTTGCAATGCGCATATGTTCATTTTCATATATGTATCGTTTATATATCATTTTTGTCTATGTTTATATAAGATCCATCAGCTTTTGTAAAGCGCTAGCAGCTGCCCAAAATTTTTACTGCGGTATAAACAAAAACATCTTTATCTATCTAATGCAGCTGGTCCTAAACTTTTATGTTCACATCAGCCGAAGGTATGACCTGCTAAACTGAAATGTTGCTTTTTATGGGTCACCCTGAACTATACACGTAAAATTGTATATTTACGTCGTATGTTTTCCAACGAATACATGACTACAGTATGCAGCATGCGTTAGACAGCCAATTTATACACAAACCGATGGAATGCGTATCGGAACCCAGGGATAGATTTAGTCATCGTAGGAATAGCTATTCCTCGCGTATTTCGCGTCCTGTCATACCAAACTTCCTAATTCCTTGGGTAGATTATTACTTCTTTTAACCCAGGAATAGCTACCAAGAGAATAAGTTTTATTACGAGAATAGCTATTCACTAAATGGAGCTTATCCCAGTATTTTGCATTCTGTCATACGACCCTTAGGGGTGTATGACCTTCAATTTTCGGCTAAAAATGACAAAATACATAAAAATGACCGAAAACACAATTACTCAAAATCGTGGAAGGTTGGGCGGATGAAAACTTTCTGATCTTGGGGGATGAGAGGATCGACCGACTTTAAGTGAGGGGATCCCCATTCGCCCTGCTACACTTCTACTTGCTACGTTTTTATGTATTTTGTGATTGGAATTCAATGTTGCATTTATTATTTTATTTATTTATTTGTTTACTTCATATAATATTTAGTAATATTTAATATTTTAATAAATTATTTTAATATTTTTGATTATTTTAATTTTATTTTGCGTCAGGCGTCGTTTTTGTCGAAAATTAGCTCAATTGTTTTTAGATTGGCCAAACTGGAAAACGACAAATTACAGGCTGACATCGATTTTGAATTGTGGCAACGAGAACAGAGTTTAAAGAAAAGCGGCTTGGACGACGATGTAAACGACCCGAGCAGTGACGACAGCGACGAGGATTACTGTAGCTACTTTAGGAAAAAGCCAAAAACTGTCAACGGCTCGACGAAAGCAAAATTGGACAATTCGTCCGGTCACAGTAACAAGAATCGAGATCGACGACGCAAACCCGTTACAGTAACTGGACCTTACATTGTTTACAATTTGGAGCCGAGCGAAATAGCCGAAGACTACAAGATTATACAACGTGCCATTATACAGGCCGACTTTCGTAACAAATGCCATTGATTCGACGCAATTCGATTGTTTTTTATAACAGCTGTACATTTTTTATTCCGAATAAACCTTACAAGTGTAAACAGAATAGCGAAATCGGTTTAAACTTGGAAAAAACGTTGAAAACCCATTTAAGCTCACGGCGCTACTGTCGCGTCGCTATCATTATTCATGGGCAAACCGAATTCTGTCAGTTCTATGTGAGAAAATCGCCAAAAATTCAGTTCTGGGGAGTCGGGATCAGAAGGGCAGCACCAAAATTTCTGGGGGTGCAAGATATTGAGGTCAAAAAATTGTCTTCAAAATAGTGTTATGGCGAAAAAACACCGTTTTTAAACGTTTCTCATCGAGCGCTATTCATTGGCATCAAAAAAACGGGGAAAAACAAAAAATTCAAACATTGAATTCTGGGGGTGTTCGGCCTTCTGCGGGGGTTCATACCCCAAACCCCTCACCCCACGCCTACATGTGGTTAGGGTCATTCAGATTGTCGGGCTCTCCGCACGCTGTTGTATGATCGTTGAACTACGTACTGTCGTCGTCTATTTGTTGTCGGTCAAAATTTTTGTGCAACTGAACGTAAAATGGTCACTCGAGCCTAAAATAATAAAGTTTTTAGCGCAGTTGCTCCCGTATATAGTAGGTACATTCAAAGCGTGGCCGATCTGGGATCAATCATGAGAGAATACCTGGGCGTGTGGGTATGCACCTCCTCCCCTCCAAGAAATTAAAATACCCCCAGAAACCAAAATACCCCCCAGAATTCAATTTTTGAACTTTTTTCCTGTTTTTCGCAATTTTTGGATGCCAATGAATAGTGTTCGATGAGAAACGTTGAAAAATGGTATTTATTCGCCATACCACCATTTTTTGACCTGAAAAATCTCGCAGCGCCCAGAATGTCGGTGCCGGCCACCTATGATCATGACATGAGTTTTTTAGGATAAACTTGTTTCAGAACGCTAAAATATTGTTGGCAGTCATTTTGCCTCTTTTTCCAAAAATTTGACATTTTTCTGTCCTGGAAGGCCATGCATTACACAGCATGACCGATCTAGGGGCAGTCTGCGAGGTCAATTATTGAGTATTTCGGAGCCAAAGTGACCTCAACAATTTGTACATCAGCGATAAAATAGCGTTAGAACTACTTTGCACAGTTTCTAGTCAATTCAAGGCACCTTTGGAGAAAATTTTTGGTTTTCATCTATTTTCGGCCTTCGTTTTCCCTGGAAAAAATAAAAAATTTCCGTTTTTCTATTCTAGAGGTCTAGACTCTCACCCCCACGTGCATGTCTGGTCTAGCTAGACATCTCAACTAGTGATGTAAAAGATCCAGATTTTTACCCAGATCCAGATAAAGATCGGCTTCAGATTTTCTGGCAGATACAGATCCAGATCAGAAAATAACCAGTTTCAGATCTGCCAGATCAAAATTTAAAAAGATCCAGATAAAAATATTCTTAGTGCAGCAATTTGTACTGTTAAAAGGGAGGACGTAAAGCACCCGAGCCCACTTGGATTGGGGGGTAATCGGGTGGCGGGATTAATATAAGAGCCCCCAGAGGGGTCTGGGGCAGAGCCGAGGAAAATTTGCATTCTAGAGCTTCATTGTCTAAAAAGTAAAAGCTCACAAGTTTAGACTTTTACGAGTCATTCAGAAGACAGTGTAGTCAGTGATTTTGTTGTTTCTGGACAATGCAACTGAAATTAAACAATTTCGCCCAATTTCCCGATGTTACTGCCTACACTTTAGCCAATTTTGCGGTGTGTACATGTACCAAAAACCCAAAAATCGGGAATTTTTGCACCTTAAAAATCCAAAAACCCAGCTCGTGCCAACTCTGCTGATGGTGGATAACAAATCTGAAAGGTTGACGTGTACAGCAAGGAAAACAGTTGGAGTAAGCTTGAATAAAAATTCAACAAAATTGAGGTTTTTATAGTGCCTGCCAACCATAGGTGGGCAGTAGGGATGTGCCGCTTAACCGGAACCGGAACCGGCTGGAACCGACCATTTTTTTGGAACCAGAACCGGAACCGAGAACCGATTTTTTGATATTCTAAGAACCGGAACCGATTTTTTGATTTTCTAAGAACCGGAACCGATCTTTTTTGGAGTCGGTTCTCGGTTTTTTAAAATTAGAGTTAAAAATCGAACTTCATAAAATTTAGTGAAGATATGAAGCAGCAATTCAATCTCTTATTACCCAAAAGTTTACAGACTAAAACTTAGTATTGTTCCGGGTAGATTATATTTTAAAGATAACAGTCGTTCTGCTTTTTCGCCATGTAGCCTGTTTCTGAGGGTCGTAAATGATTCCAGCGCAACTGAACAGCTGTTCCGATGGAACGCTTGTAGCTGGCGCTGCAAGCAGGGGCGAATCTAAGGGGACGGGGGGCCGCCCTCCCCATTTAAAAATATTTGGCGAGATAAACAATGGATATACAATTTGCAATTATTTTTTGGCCCTCAGTGACCATAATTTCTCAAATTTTTCGGCGCTACGCGCGGGATGATATTTATTAATGACATTTATTTACTTTCTTGGCCACCTGGAAGCCATTTTCTGTTCATGTAGGTTTCAAAACAATTTTAGCAGCAGAAACAGCTATTTTTTCATAGTTTTATTCTATTTTCAATTAAAGATTTCGATGTTTCGCATCAAATGCTATAAATACAGTAAATCAAGCTGTAAATCATGCTTCTAGACGTCTATCCGTCTTAATCTCACAAATTTTCCGGCGCTTCGCGCCACGGTTTTTTTGTATTCGGCAAAGATTTTTCCCGATGTACAAAGACTTTTCGGGATCGTCTTTGTACATGTACGAAGATTTTTGGAGAGACAAAAATTACAAAAAAGGTCTAAAATTTGCAGAAATCTACGGCGCTTCGCGTCGAAATGACTGATTGTGTGCTCTATTTATCTTTATAATGGCAGAAACTGCATTTCGCAAGAAAAATGTCAAATTTTTAGGCGCTTCGCGCCGTTTTAAGACGATTCTTAGTGATTTTTGCCCTTAGAGACCCATAAATTAGCTGAAATACACTACCAAAAGTTGAACAACTCTGTTTTTACCACACTAAAATCGCTACTGTACTATATTTTAGTACTACCAAAAATTTGTGTGTACAAATGTGCAAAGACTTTTGGGGATCATCTTTGTACATGTCAAACGGACCTTGTACAAAAAAACTGCTTCGCACCAGAATTCTGATAAAGTCAAAGAATTTTAGTGATTTTTAGCACAAAATTGTCGAAAATTTTAAAATTTAATATTGCGTCGAAAGTGATTTAATGTAAAAGTATACATTGTAAAACGGCGAAAAAAACGCTGTTTCGCGCGTTAAGGGCAAATTTTTGGACCTATTTTCAACTGTTTTTAGGAAAGTTGGGATACTGCCCCCTTAGGAAAACCCTAGATTCGCCACTGGCTGTAAGATACTGCCTAGCTATAAACGCGAGAATCGGCAAATTCTTTGACTTCTCTTTCCACCATTGCAGTAGATCTTCGTCATGAATTAAGCATTTCGATTTCGTATAAGCCTCTAATTAAGAAACATAGATAATATTCAGTGATTTATAAGTAAATTGTCAACTAGACGTAAAACTTATTTGAACGTGCAGTTGCCAGATTGAAACGACTTCCTGAATAATTTATCTTTCGATTACATCGTCATATCTTCAAGTGAAGTCAGGCTATCAAGAGCGTACATACTTTAACACAGGAACGGAGAACCGAGAACCGGAACCGATGGTTCTCTAGTTGAAGAACCAGAACCGGAACCGACGGTTCCAACTTACGCAAGAACCGGAACCGGAACCGAAATTCTTGTTTTCTAAGAACCGGAACCGGAACCGATTTTTTTGAAAAACCTGGAACCGGAACATCCCTACCAGAGTTTCGGTGCTGTCCAGTGGGCAGCACCGAAATTCTGGGGAGAGGGTGAAAAAATTTTCAAAGGTCAAAACATGGTCTTAAAAGTGGTCGTATGGCGAAAAACCACCATTTTTCGACGTTTCTCATCTAGCACTATCCAATGGCATCGAAAAATCGCTGAAAAAAGCAAAAAAAATTCAAAAATTGAATTCTGGGTGGTATTTTGATTTCTGGGGAGTGCATACCACCCAACCCCCACGCCCATGTGTGGTGCCAACCATACATGTACAGCATGATATTCCTGGGGGAGGGCCTATAACATTTCAAAAACTGCCTTTTTGGGCTAAAAGACGATGCATACACGTCAAAAACACTTTTTTTGGCGTTTCGGACAATGCTCGTGCTTTATAGAACATAAACATTTTGAAAAAATTAAGTAAATTGAACAAGATTTAGCCACAAAATGTGTATGTGGCGCGAACCGCCGAAAATTTGAGACTTGAGCCAAAAATGAGCTTAAAACGCTTCAAAAGGCACACTTTTACAATTTTTCCAAAAAATCGACAATTCTGGGAGTCGCAGCCGTTTTCCAGGGGAGGGATTCAAATCAAACTCCCCTTCCTAGAACACGTATGGTGCCAACTAAATTTTTGGAAGTTTGGATAGCCCCTTTAACGATTGTTATCTCACCTCGCAAATTTCCCTTTTCCATGTACCAATCGGCAAAAATTTTCAAGAAAATCTTGTTTCAATGTGAAATTTGAGATTAAATAGAAAACTTGAAATAATTTTTATCCTTACTTCACATTGATCAATTTTTCATAAAAATGTACATTGTAAGCATCATTTAGCGTTGGCACGTTAGTGAATAATCGCCTTCGTTATCATTAACGATAATTTTCAAAATAACGATAAGGGCTCGTTAACGATAACGAAGGCTGAAGTAATGTCGTTAACGACATAAAATCGTTGTTTTTTTATTAAATACGAATAATCAAAATTATCTGAAATAGAGACAAGTGCTTCTTGAAAAATGCAATGAAGATGTGTATAGGTTTTAAGTTGTCGCGTTTATAAAGGTTTACTGGATAAATTTTAAAAAAATAATAAGACTACACCAGCCAGCAGACGTTGCTGGCCCCTAAATACGAGAAAAACAGCTAGTCTGGTTCATTTGTTCCATACCTTATTCACTAAATTTTAGGCTACAAATGTGGCTTCTGTCTGATACAGTACCAGTGGTATGGGCGGGAGGCGGCCCTCACCCGATTGACCCAACATAGTTGGCTATATATTGAATGGATATGTATTTTATGAAGATTTTTAGCCATGGCTGATCTGTATTTCTGAAATTTTACCGGCGCCTCGCGCAGAGTAATGTCTGCTAATAGTATCTATACTTTTCTAGCTGTCTGAGAGCAATATTTCTAAGTTTTTAGGTTTTGCAGCAATAGATGTCTTCATTACTGCTGGAACAATTTCTGAGACATCAAAAGAGTTATTTCGGTTTAATTACCTTACTTTTAAGCATGAGTTTAAAATTTTTTGGCGCTTTTCGTGTCCTCCAATGGGCTTATCTCATTCCAAGTCAAGCTTATAAATAACCCTTTGCCTAAATTTCATAAATTTTTGGCGCTTCGCATTGCACCTAATTTCTGTTAAAGTCAAAGAACTTGAATGAAACAGATTTCCGCACAGCATTGTGAAAAATTTTAAATTTTTCGAAAAATGTTACACCAAAAAGATTTTAAGTAATAGTATATAATGGACAGCGTTAATCAACAAAATAACAATTTTGTACGTGAACGGATAGTTTTTGGAACTTAGGAAAGGTTGAAGTAACGCTATCGGACCGGATACACACGCATGAAGGCTTTTTCAAAGAAAAGAACTAAAACAAACAAGATCATATTGCACGAGTTATGTTTCACATGCTGCGGTATTTCAAAGTCGATACGGCAAGGTGTCTTAAGTACAATGCATGTCATCCTATTTGGGTAGGGGTAGGGAACGGAGTCTGAATTTTGAGAATTCAAGAGGCGCCTGGAATAAAATTTCCAATTTTTTTGTTACTCGCAAGTTTTTAATGTTCATAGCCCGCTACTAGAAACATAAAAAATGGTGTTTCTTGCCTCTAAAATTATTTGTTTGGCACTTATTTTACCTTTAAATTTTTTGGACCCCCAGAATTCAGGCGCTGTCCACGTATAATACTATAGCTGTGTTGTATATGAACTCGGCTTGCATTCAATTTTACAATACCACGTAATTAGAATGGGTACACGTGTGTATCTTCCTAAGACAATAAATTCAACTTGAAGTACAAGAAATAATTTTTGATTTGAGCCGACTAGCTTATGAAGCAACAACAATTAACATCCACATGAAGTTTGCTTTCAAAGCGCCATGCAAATTGCTTCCCTGTGTAGCCGATTACGAAATAGACTTTGTTAAACAAGGCATATTATTTCCTCATGAGTTGAGCATTGTGTGGTGTCAGGCGATCTGAGTTTATAGCAGGCTACACTCAGTAAACTCAAAAACTTGATCTTAGGATTGTAAACAAAAAATCTGTCAATCAACAAATAACGATTTAGATGAGGTGGTTATTTCGTCGTTATTTCAAATAACGACCTTAGTTAACAGTAACGTCTGGTGTCCAAAAATAACGCTTCAGCCGTTAACGAGCCCTAAAAACGCTTCGTTAACGAAGAAAAATCGTTAACGATGCCAACGCTAATATATGCATACATACATACTCGTAAGTATGATCTGCACCGTAGATACACAGCATGGCCGATCTGGGGTTCAGCCGGTCTGGGGGTTCAAAAATTGAGCTTTTTGGGCCAACATGATCTCAAAAACTAGTATAAGCGCTAAAATAGCGTTAAAACCATGTAATTACACCTTTCCTGGTCAATTTAAGGCACTTTTGAAAAAATTTTCAATTACTATCCGTTTTTAACCTTCATTTTGCTATATTTTCCTTACAAAATTTTCCATACTGGGGGTTAAAGCCCCCAACCCCCTCCGTGCACGTCTGTTCTGTGCTCTGTATCCACCATTGTTAATGTCCAAAATTTGCTGCTTCCACTGAATTCAATAGAATTGGATAAAAAACACCGTCATTTTTCAATTTGTCTCGAGCATTAGTCGGTTCATTGAATTCTATACCAGAAAGCTCAAACTCTGGACATGAATCACCTGAATTTCAATGCAGTAATACCGTTTAAACGATGGTGATCCCTGAACCATCGCCCCTCTAAACCCGCCGGAAGTCCTGCTAGGTTCACCAATTGCTTACCTAGGTATCCTACTACTAGACGCACCATTTTGCCACTGTCCAATCTAGGAAGATCCAACAAAAAAATAATGGTACATATTTAAATATATAGATCACCTCGGCTCTTAGGTACCTAACATGTTCGAGTCTCGAGACTCTCGTCAGTGACCCAATTAGCTTTTTTCTTTCGAAGAACAGTACAATTTTCCATTCGACCCTTATTATTGTCGAGCTCTAAGTCTGCGCTGTTATATCTTTCTCTTATAGTCCCCCTAGCTTTAGCCGTAGTATCATTTTTTGATAAAAATCATAAAGCAATGCCGGAAAATTGAATTCTTAATTTTGGAATTAAAAATTGGCTACAATACATTTTGCCTAAGCGCTACTGGAAGCCTTATCTGCGTACCGCGGATTAAGCTTTTCGAGCACTGCTTCTTTTGCATGTTTATTTATGTGTTGAATCTGGTGAAATAACTTTTTATTTATTTTCTGTGCGTAGTATACTGAAGTGTCCGTTCCACTGGTGAGTTTTCTATTCGAAACAGTGGGACTATCGGAACAATCGTAGAAGTGGATGTAGCAAGATACCTTATTATGCATGTGGTGGGCCTGTGGAACGAAAAGGTGGGTCTGGCTAGTAGGACGGTGGGTCTAGCGAGACCCTGGGTCTATCGAGACGAGATGTGGCCGTGAAACTAAAAAGCTTTTTGAGATGGATGAAATTTAAAAAAACTTACGTATGAAGAAATATGGGATCTTTTGCATTATCTTACCCTCACGAAATTTATTACTTTATTTTTCAACACCACTTTACATAACAATATACAACGTAATTTACGGACAAGGCCAGAATGCAGCAGTGTTTTTGTATGAGTGTAATCTGTGTGTCAATAAATTACATTTTGTAATAAAGTAATAAATTTCGTGGGGGTAAGATAATGCAAAAGAGCCGAAATGGCAATAAATAAATAAACATGTATATGAATAAAGAAATAACAAACAAATATGAATACAAGAAAATGTTCCGTTGGTTGCGTTGCGTCCCATTCTTATGTTTAAGTTTTCTTTTTTCCGTTCCGTTGTAATGTATTTCAGGAGCTGGTAGGTAGGTAATAAGAGTATATGTTGGTTCTACAAACGCTGCTCTGATTAGAAGATAAACATATCCTTAGCTGAGTTAGCAGCCACACGTCATTGTTTGTCAAAAAGTCTATTGACAAAACGACGACAGCCGAATTGATGTATCGACAATATCAGTCTATGTTCTGCTCCTTGGCTGCAAGCTATTCCTGTTTTTTTGACGACTTGTTTTGCTAAATTTTTATCGTCATAAGCAAACGAAGGTTTGTTAAGTGTTGATCAATAAAACCTATTAACTTATCAGGTTTAGGGTTGTAATGACTATATGCAATCTTTATTTAATACTGGACTCGCATTAACTCATCTGTTCGTTTCTTTCCTAGTCAACTTTTGTTCAGTTCCCGAAACTTACTATACCGATTTAATTTTGTACATTAAAATAAATTAGAAGTTTTCGTTTTTATGAAGTCCAAGTTTTTTATATAAGGTTGTATATAAAATATTGTATATTATAGATATTTGAAGTTTTTTGAATATTTTTTCAAATAATTTTTCAATGAATCTTATGGATATTCTTTTATAATGCCGTAAATATTGCTTGATTTTTTGTAGCTGGCTGATGCGAGCGATTGTTGGAATATATACTGCTTTGTTTAAAATCTTGATTTAATAAATGGAAAGTAGGGTGCTCCAAGCATGTCCTAAGCAAAAGTTGGCGGTCGCTTTGAGAGCTGTGCTCGGATCAGCTGATATGGTGAAAACTAGTTCCTCAGTATTAGAACAACATGGACATGATGAATCACATCACAGGTTAGATTGTCTGTTTACCGTTAGAAATTATACAGTAAGTTGCCATTGTGCTCTAGTGTTCATGAATAATGTTAGAAGGGTGTATGAAAAAAATTGATTTTTATACATTTTTGACCCTAACTGACGATTCTCCTCAAAGTTTTTCATTTTCTCCTGCTGGAGATTACGAATCCCTCAACTTTATCTCATGTGATTGTTTATCCATGAGCTTATTGGCGTATGGCATCGTTCTTGCCTCCCAACTCATCAAGCTTTTTGCGGGTGAAAGACTTAATAGGAAAATTTTTAAAATTAGGCTCTAAACAATTATCTTACTGATGTGCTAGATTTTTAACTGCATAATTTGCATCTGAATAATCTTCGTATAATTTTTACGGCTTAAGTTGATTTGGGGGGCACGCCGCCTATCACAAAATTGGTTCGATGACGAACAGTAGAGAGATGAACGTAAATATATTTAATTGGGCGATTTATTGACCTCAGCGTCGCCTTGTTTACCTTTCTTTCGTTACCGTAAACTAGTCAGTTGGCGGTTCAAACTTTGAAATACTAAGTCTGCGAGTTCACTTTTTTTGCGAAATAATTTTTGAACTTCTGAACTCGTCGTTAAATTTCGAGTCGAAGCATATGTAATTTCATACGATTTATTTTATTTTTAGACTGACTAGGTGCCTTTAAAATTAATTCCGTATTGTGGTTATAACATCTACGTTTCTAGCTTATTTCTTCCATCAATGATCTTTTGGGTTGCTTAATCTTTACTTCTTGTTTAGGCTTAGTGAATGCGAAAAGAATTCATGATTGATTACTTTTCCGTTTATCACTAATACTTTAACGATAAACTAATAAAGGAACAAGAACTGCTTGTAAGATCTGGATCGCTTACATCTTAGCTATATTTGTCTAACTAACAACCAATTCAAAGCAAGTCGTTGTATTCTGAATTCATTCTCTGCACTCACTGAACCTAACAAGAAGTGAGGATCATGCACCTTGAAATATCACTGTTAAATAGAAATAAACTAGAAAAATGGATTTCGAGATGCTCAAAATGAAATTAATTTTAAAGCTATGTATTCAGTCTAAAACTAAAGTAATTAACATAAAATTACATATGCTCCGACTCGAAATTAAACGACGAATTCAAAAGTTTAAAAATTATTTCGCAAAAAAAGTGAACTCGCGCAGGCTTAGTATTCCAAAGTTTGAACTGCCAATTGATTAGTTTACGGTTACGAATGAAAGGTAAACAAAGCGACACTGAAGTCAACCAATCGTCCAATTAAATGTATTTACGTTCATCTCTCTGTTGTTCTCATCACACCAATTTTATGACAATCGGCGTGCTCCCCCTCCCAACAGGCCCGGTCTTCGGCATTTGGGGGCCCTGTGCGAGGTACCTTTTTGGTATTTATCGGAAGCATTTGTATAGTGTGCGTGGCGGGGCCCCTGGGGCCTCGGGCCCTGTGCGGCCGCACACTCAGCACATGCCTAAGACCGGGCCTGCCCCCCAATCAACTTAAGCCATTTTTACTTATTTATGAATATTTATTCTGAACAAATATTTATGAATAAATATCGAATTTATCCCTTTTATTCTCTTTCTTTCATTGAATGTATATAAGCTTGGCGAGTATTATCTCGCTAATTAAGAATGCTCGATAAAAATATAATAAAAATGAATGACGATGAGCGAAAAAGAAAAATGGGTAAAAGTCTACGTGAATCAAAAATGGCGGCTACGTCAGAATGGCATATTCAAGAAATTTCAAAACAATATCGTAATTTTCGTTTTAGCAGTTTTTTACAGTAAGTGTCTTCTGCTTGCTACAATCGTTGTTTCTCATTTCTTAAATAAGTTCTTATTTATATTGAAGTTCACAATCGTTCTAAAAATTCGAAAAATCAAATTTCATTCCAATAACTTATTATTTCTAATTTTAGCGTGAAGCAACCGGAAGTGGTGGTGTATCCGAAAAACGTATCCGACGTTTCCAAAGTTCTAGAATACTGCAACGGAAATCGAGTGCCAGTCGTGCCTTTTGGAACTGGGACGGGACTAGAGGGTGGCGTAAATGCAATTCAGGTATCTAATCGTTATGTCGTAACGATCTGTAATTTTTCCAACGTATGATTTCTCTTCTGTCTATAAAACATAGAACATAAAACATCGGAAATGTTAGAAATAAACGAGGAGAATCAATTGAAAAGTGTGTTTTTAATTGGAAGGAAACTGTGCAAAAATGATAATTTTAAAAGTCCTCCAAACAACATTGTAAAGAAAAAGCATCGAAGGGATATTAGTCGCTTTTACCAGCATTTAGGCTCAAAATGGAGAAATTGTGCACGCAATTTTATATAAAGTAAGTCGGATGAACATTATCTCCAAAAGCATCTGAAAGAATATATGTAAACTTGAATAAAAAAATCCGGAAGCTAGTTCCACTCTAGCGAAGAAAAATACTTATAATATGTATGAGTGATAAAAATTTATAAAAACCGAGGATAAAAATTCAAAGGGAAATTATAAAAGAAACAATAGAGTGAAGAGGAGAGCTTTTGTGAGCCAAATGGTCTCAAAACTGATATAGGCGAACCTGACACTACGTAATTCAAGAGTTTCTGGACAATTCAAAGCAACTTTGCTGAAAAATTTTGATCTTAATATATTTCTAGGGCTATGTTTTGCCTTATTTTTCCTGGAAAATTTCAATTTTTTTATTTTTGTAATTCTGGGATCTAGACCTATAGAAACCCCACGTGCATGGCTTGTTAGAAGTGTAAAATTAAGTAGAAAAAGTACATAAAAGTAGAGAGCTGGTCGAAATAAGGTGGCAGAAAAGCAGGCACAATTATGTTTTCCTATGGGAAGGTCGTACAAAATTATCGTTATGTATCAAGCTTGTGTCCAGAAATTTTAGAAATGCCCGTAGATGCACAGCACGGTTGGTCTGAATGGTTAATCTGCGCTAGTGGTTCAACGAGTGTTTTTTGTGTTAAAATATAGAGCTGTACCGGGGTCTGGCCCATAGGTGCACAGGGTCAGGGTCGGCAGGGGGGTGAAATGCCAAAAAATCTAAAACAGTAAATTTAACGTTCACGATTTTTTTGCTGTTTTAATGATTAAAATGGTCGAAATAGCCTATAAAACGTTTTTTCGTGTTAATAACACATTTTAAAAGCATTTTTAGTCCATTTTGACTGCATTATATTACTTTTAACACAAAAAAATGCAAAAATTTATTAATTTTGGGCGCTTTTTGAGTAAAAAGTACTTAAAAGTACTAATCTGGCGCGAAGCGCCGAAAAAATTTTGACATTTTTACTGATTTTGATGTCAAAAATGATGCAGAACAATATAACAATATTGTTGTTAGAAGTAAATTGTTGTATTGATTGATTGCAAAAATGATTAAAACTGATGTAGTTCCGTCAGTCACACATTTATTTCGTTATAGACGTCAACCAGCTAAAGCATTTTATTTCTTGGAGACAGTAACACTGGTGGAACTGATACTTAGTTCAATCAATGAAGCCAATAAGTTTGCGCCTATATAGCAACAATCGGTGTTTAATGGTGTCGACTTATAACTTTCAATCTTAGTCGCATTTGCTTAGAATTTACGGTCTGATCTGGGATTCATCGAGTCATTTCGGGCTAAAATGATTTAAAAATCGGCTAGAAAGGTTTAAAAAAGTGTAAAAACTAAAGTATATTACTCTCAGATGCTGATCGATTTCAATCATTTTCACGAAAAAGCCTTGACTTTGTCCGTTTCTGACCTTAATCTCACCACATTAACCCCAGATGATTCTCCCTTACCCCTAAACCCCAAGCGTGCGTCTGCTTTCTGTAGCTCTAGTAAATATGGGAGCAATTCACACTATATCTCGCTCAATAAAATCGTACTTGAAAATTGAATTGTTTCCAAACGATGCCTCATGAAGTTCTTTAATTCGTCCGTTTAATTTGACTATCACTTGCTTAGCTAGAATGCTAAAAAAATTAGTGAAGGAAGTTACAATGAAATCATAAACAACTTACAAGTATTCACCATGAATCAGATAAAATTCTTTAACTGAATATAATCTTAATTTGAGTAAAGGTATTAGTATTAGTATTTTTTTCAGTATTATTAATATAATCTTACTACCTAATTATGATTATTTTTATTTATTATATTATTATTATTATCATTATCATTATCATTATTATTATTATTATTATTATTATTATTATTATTATTATTATTATTATTATTATTATTATTATTATTATTTTACTAATATTTTATTATTTCATTATTATTTTTCATCACTATCATTACGATATATGTCACGTATAAGAGCTGGGCACATATATTATACATAAAAAATGCCAGTCTAAAACGTCATATGACACACCATTAGTATGGTATGTTTATAGGCCCTGGTCCCGGACCCAGTAAAAGAGGCGCCTCCGGTGCAGCTCTACTAAAATATTGGTAATAAGATTAAAATAGTGGAAAAAATTGTCAGAAATGACAGTTTTTGGTCGACATCATGCACTGTTACTTAAAATTTGTAATATTCGTACGTGTTTGGGCTTAATTCGACTTATTTTTATCTATAAAATTTTGCCTTTTGACTTTATGGGGTCTTGACTTGACACCCGTGCCTTCCACGTTCATAACTGATTATGCTCATACTTGCTTATCAAACGCAGACGTAGAATTTTCGACTTAGAGGAAATAAGCGTGTTTCCAGCAACATCGTAACAATAAAGCTCTTCGGCGTTTATGTTTCTAGGTATCATGCTCAAGCTCTGCAAATTCGTTTTATGCGTAATTTTTCCCACTCAGGGCGGCGTTTCGCTGGATTTGATGAATTTGGATAGAATCGTTTCGGTCAATGCTAAAGATTTTGATTGCACCGTTCAAGCAGGCGTTACTAAAGACCGTTTGAATGAGTACCTGCGTGACACCGGGCTTTTCTTTCCTGTTGGTAACAGAATTTTTGTGATTAATTTTATAATCATTGGAAAATCAATAAGTTGTGTAAGTGTAAACGCCTATGATTCGAAGCGCATGAATCTGCCTTTCTTTTCGGCCTAGATTCAATTTTTTTGATTTTCAATAATCAAGAAACTTTGAGGCTTAGTTTATGAATATTCATTATATTTCTTTCCTGCTGTCCCATTTGATCTTCTATTCGTACTGTTGCTCTGTTTTACCCGTTCATTCTTGATAACACTTTCCTTATGTACGTGTATGCATGAAATTTCTGTACCGTCAGGCCCATAAAGTTTTTCTAAATTGCGTTTGTTATGTTTACACGTCAACAATGTCATTTTTTGGTGTTTAAGACGACGTTCTTTTTTCTAGCACATAAAAACAAAAAATTTCTGGAAAGCTTTATGAAACTGAGCAAAATATAGTTAAAAAATGACTATTCGTCTAAAAAATTGGTGCGTTTGACCCAAAAAGTTGCTAAGCCTCTCAAAATAGCATGTTTGAGGTTTTGTCAAATTGGAAATTCTGATTGGTCAACTTGATTTTTGTGGAGAGGTCAAACTCCCCCACCCCCTTCCCAAGAACACGTTTGTTAGTTTCTCGTTATATTAAAACTATTTCCTGTAAAAACGTTCGTGTAAATGCGACAGAATAAGATACATAAGGAAGTCGATCATGGCGATAATTTTAATTTAGTCGTGAATTGTTTCATCAAATGCGCTCCATTTAAACTTCAAGGCTTGAATTTTTTTACAAGGGTGCTTAAAAAAGAAAAATTTTTACTTAAATCCTGTTTTGGAAGTCTTTTCGGAACCGATTAAGTTATAATTTTAGGTATTCCTCCCCAATTCTCCATTCTTCTCTAGAACGGACCAAAGCAATCTCGGCTAGTCTTGCTAAGGTGTGTCACGAGATCTTTGAATTTTAGTAAAAAAAAGTAGGCAAAAGTAATAAAATTGTCAATGTTGATACCTTCTAAAATTCAATAAGCAATCGACCAAGCTGAAAAACACTTTGGGGCCAAATAAGCTTGTATAACATGCTGACGATTTTTTACAATTGTTTAATAATTCAAAACTTGTTTTTGCCATAATCCAGGAATGTAAGGCTTATATGTACATAGATAGCTTTATTCTTCACCAATTAAATTTAAAATTGTATGCTGAATTCGCCACTTTCATTCCCCGTTTGTGTTTAATTTGCGTTTTTACCAATTTTATAGTATAAGGTGTTTTGTTGCAGTGGCGGATCTAGGATTTTCCTAAGGGGGTACCCTAAGTTTTCCAGAAACAGCCAAAGGTCCGAAAATTCGCCCTTCAAGTGCGAAATAGCGTTTTTCCGCTTTTTACATTGTCTACTTTTATTTAAAATCTTTTTTGACGCAATATATTTTCAAAAATTTTGAAATTTCAGACAATTTTTTGCGAAAAAATCATTAAAGTTCTTGACTTTAACGAAAATCCTGCGCGGAGCGCCGGAAAATTTGAGACAATTAGGCGGGAGGGTGTTTACGAAGCTTGATCTACCGCTCGATTTCCTGTGTTTTGCCGTGGAGTGGGGAAAGTCCAAAATTTTTTAAGGTTATGCGTGAAAATAGAATAAATATATGCTGAAATAGCTGTTTCTGCTTTTGAAATTCTTTTAAAACCGATTCCATGAGCAAAAAATGACTTCCAGGTCGCAAAGAAAGTAAATAAAGGTCATTAAAAATATTATTTGGCGCGAAGCCCCAGAAAAATTCGAGAAAGTATGATCAGTGACTCTCCAAAAATCACTGCAAATTACTTATCCATTCTTTATCTCGCCAAATATTTCGGGCCGATGGGGCGAGCCGCTCACCTGCCCCTCCTTAAATCCGCTCGTTTCGCTGTGCAAGTATTGATTATTTTTACGCGCATTTGATACGAATTTCTGAACAATGCTCAGATCCAGGAGCCAGTGCCTCCTTGTGCGGTATGTGCGCCACGTCCGCATCCGGCACCAACGCTGTGCGATACGGAACTATGCGAGAAAATGTGATTAATTTGCAAGTTGTTTTACCCTCAGGAGAAATTATACATACGAGAGGAGAAGGAAGACGACCCAGGTAAGAATTGAGCATACTAATTTAAATCTGATAATTATTAATTAAGTAATCAATTAATTAATGTGTTTTCGGCGACTCGCGCCATATGCTCATTTTTTTGTCTACGTTTTGTTTGATTTACTCGAATTTTTTCGTAATTTTTCTGTTTTTGTGTTTTAGAAAAATGTTGTAGAAAAAAATTTGTCACCAGAAATGCGAAAGACACTATATAAAAATTGTTCAGGTCTTACTTCCAGAATTCTCATGCTGCACACACATTTATGGTTAGTTGGATTACGCACAGGCTTGTTCGGCGAGCATTAATCACCGAAAAGGTTTTATCTCATTCCAGAAGAAAGCAGTTTTATTTGAAGGTTTCAAATAAATTTAAACAGAAATCGCTAAAAAACTACTGATACAACGCAGCTAAGGAAAATCAATGTGATATTTCTTCATATATGTTAAAATTTTATTAATTTTTTTATGACTAGAAAATCTGCTGCTGGTTACAATTTGACTAATTTATTTATCGGCGCCGAAGGCACTCTTGGCGTTATTACGGCTGCGACGTTAAAACTATACGGCATTCCGGAAAAGGCAAGTAAATATGAACGGATGGATTCGTTAACATGACTGATTCCAAAAGATCTTTTTTACCTATATTTTTAATGAATAATTCAACTTGTACTCGTAGTTTTGACTTATGAAGTAGAAATAGCAATGATATGTTACAGTTTGTGGATCTTTATCACGATTAGATGGCAAAGATGCATGATCACTAGATAAGCTGGCATTCACACATGCGCAGGACTACAATGCTAGGGTCCTAAAATTCTCAAAAGTCAACAAGAGCAGAAAATTTTTTATGAGCAAAAAATATTATTTTTCTACGATTATTGTGAAGCTCTATCTACTTAAGTCAGATTATTAAAAACTGGAACTTTTTCATACGCAAAAGACCATTTTGCGGGCGATCTGCCTGATGGTGATTTAAACTAGACAAAAAGTGCGAGGTTGAGGGGTCAGGATATTTAGAATAGCAAACTGTACAATAAATTTCTAAGGACAATAATGCGAAATGAAGGCTAAAAATATATGAAATTTATTATTATTTTTATGGATAGAAAGTTGTCTGCAATCTTTTATCAAAGGAACAAACGAATCTCATTTGTTTCAAATCAGTGTTTTTATGCTACTGTATACGAAAGTTCTTTCCGATTTTTGCATTTCTGATTATTCTTGATCAATTAAATTCTTATTACTTTTTGCGTCTAAACTAAGATTTCTCCAAATCGTAGTTGATGTTATTTTATATAAATTAGCGGCAATAGATTTTGGGGTGAAATTTCAGCTGTTGTGTTTTTGTACAGATTTCTGCGGCCGTTGTATCTTTTAATAGTATCGGTGCGGCTGTCGATGCCGTTGCAGAGATAATGCAAAATTCAATTCCTGTGGCTCGAATCGGTAAAACTTATTTCTTTGTATCAAGGATGCGCTTCCGATTCGATGTTCTATCAAGAATTTAGTGTTCTAAATTCAGAAATACAAAAAATTCTATAAAATTAAAATACTCGGTGTCCAGAGTGAGTAAAAAACAAAAATTTTATATCCAAAAACCAATGCAGCTAAAAGGAAAGCTTAACTTTACGGTGATAAAAAATCATCGGGTTTAATCGCCATAGAGATTGCTTATGGAAAAAATAGTGAAGTCACACGATCTAGAACAATTGAAAAAGATTTGCTAAGATTATGATCATAAATTGACGATTACACATGGGTGTGGACGGTTTGGGGATCGGAATTTCTAACCCAGAGTTCAAAGGACCCCCAGAATACGAGAGTTAATTTTGATGTCAATCCAAATTTTAAATTTTTGAATAATAGAATTTTTAAATGACTAAATTTTAAAATCTCAGAATAAATTTTCAACATTTTTATTGTTTCGCGATTTTGTTGTCGAAAAATGGTGTTTTTAGAATTTGTCATCATTTTTCGGCACTTTTTGATTTAGGAAAGTATTTGGATCTCATCCTCGAATTTAGGCGGTGAGCATGTATTTTGGTGACCCTGATTTAAAGTAGGTTTTGTTTAATAGAAAAATTGATGTCGTGTCGCATTATTTCATCGAAATTTCTCTTATTCTTTACGAGTTTTTGTATTTTATACATATTCTTTATTTTACCTCAGTTTTTGTAACAATGTTTAGAGCTACTCGATGAAGTCCAGGTGATGGCCAGCAACAGGTACAGTAAATTGAACCTACGCGAAGTCCCCACGTTATTCTTGGAATTCCACGGCACTATGGACGGCCTAAAGTCTAATATTGATCTCAGTGGTAAAAAGTCAGTTTATGATGCTAAATCTCGTCCTGAATATCAGTTGAAAAATTTATACAAGAATTTTTAAATTCTTCTTATTAAAATAAATACTTTTTATACAAAATTTTACTCACAAGCATGATGCAGAGCATGGCTGATCAGGGCAGCCTTTTGCTTTGTTTTTCCGAGAGATTTCCTATCTTTCAATTTTGGAGGCTACACGAAGCATGCACGGGGGTTTGATGGGTCTAGATTCTAGATCCATTAATAAGGCAGAATGATGGCCAAAATAAACGAAAAAATAACAAATTTCTGCTAAAGTGCTTGAAATTGACCAGAAACTGTTGATTTTCATCATTTCACCGTTATTTTAGCTTTTACAATAGGTTATAATATCATTCTAGTGTCATATAATTTTTATATTATGACTGACCCCCAAACCGGTCATGCTGTGCATCTGTAGTTTTGAGTCCCCAGCCCTAATCCCCCACTGCCGCCCCACGAGTATGTCTGGTATAGTAACGCTTCAAATAATTAGGTAATAAGAGAATTGATAAACACTTTTCCAGCAAAATGTGACTTGCAAAAAAAGAGTCGTCCGAAAAATCATCGAGGCCTAATATACTAGCTTTACTTGTTGATCGGAACAAAATTATTTTAAACTGAATTAGAATTTCTCAGTGATTTAAACAGGTAATCAATAATGAATGCCTAAAATTTAATTTGTGAATGTCTACAATTAATTTGTGTAGCAAATTTATTCGAATTAAAATTAGTTTGCTAATCGAATTTAATTAAATTAAATTTCGTAATTTTGTATTTTGCTGTTTGATTTGTGTTTTTGTTCAAAATCTGCATTATCTGTGGCACTATTTTTGGTTATATAATTCTATTTTTCGAACTTATATTACGCATATAATATATGTGTATATGTCTGTTCTCGGAATCAAAGCCTATAACCACGACTTTATGATAACAATTATTAAAAAACATGAAGTTTCGAATGTGAACTTTTACAGCAAAAATAATTTTGTAAGCGTGATTTATCAGACATATCCCGTTTATTGATTTCATTAAGTTAATTTTAAATGCATTTTCTGCGGCAACTTGCCATTGCGCCTTGGTTTTCACAGGAGAAATTTGTCAAAGTGCAAATGGTGGTCCGTGCGATTTCCAATGGGCCAATGATAGCGAGCAAAGAGAACATCTGTGGAGAGCAAGGCACAATGCTTATTACGCTGCTTTAGCCTTACGACCTAATTCCAAAGTTAGCGTTTGAGCCGATTTTATACGTTTTTTGTAAAAAGAAGAAAATTTCTTAATCTGGAACATTGCAAATTTAAGTTATATACATACATATGTAGTTATACAGGGTGGCCCAAAAAGGGTACTTAATATTTTAAGCGTTAGACATTAGACATTAGATTGGACGCATTGATTAGACAAAAAAATTGCAAAAATCGCAACAACAAAAATTGCAAAAATTGCAACAACAAAATTGCAAAAATTGCGAAATTTCAAAACCGTTAAGATTTTTTGAACGCACAAATGTAGGTCAACAAACCTGTAAAACTTTATTAAGTTCCCTACGGTATTCAGTTTTTGATTAACACTTTAGTAAACATCACTTTTTTAGCAATTTACAACAAAAAAGTTAGTAATGAGGAGGGTATATTAGTAAATCTCTGCTCGAAAGGTCGATATAAATGTTTCCTGATAGAATGACTATTGAGGCGTCTTTATTCTATTTTTTAAAGTTCTTAGTTACAGAAATATCAAGTTTATGAGTCGTTTTAGTTCAGTTTTGTGAGTTTTTCATCATGTTGCACTTTAGTACGTTTTTGCATTTAATAAAAATTTGGGTTTGCGAAAAGGCATCGCACTTGATGAATTCTAGCAATCAGAATTCGTTAGATAACGGCTTTGTGGCTAATGATTTTTATATTAAATGGTATAAGTCGCATTACTCTAAGTTAGACAGAAAAAAACTTATAATGAGGAGTCACAGTGCCCTTTTTCGGGGACCTTTACAATTTTTTCATTGTAACTTTCTAAAAAAGTGCTTTTTACAATAGTGTAAATCAAAAACCGAATAATATATGGTGGTAACTAAATAAAACTTTGCTGGTTTGGTGCCATATATTTGTGTTTTCAAAAAATCTTAACAGATTTACAATATGTCTGATGCAGTAAGACTTATAATTGAAGCATTGAGTACCCCACTCGGTCCACCCTGCATTATGCGGTATTTTTTATATTTTTTATTTTCATTATTTATTATTTTTCGTGCGAGCGATATTTTTATTTAGGGACTGATTACTGACGTATGTGTTCCGATATCAAAACTTACGTCGGTTATCGTGGAGACGAAGAAAGAAATCGTAGATTCTAAGTTAACGGGTAAGCGATTCGAGTAGATCGTAGGATTTTCGAGGTATTTCGAGCATTTTTATTTCTGCGCGTAGTTTAAAAATGAGGCGATAAAAATCGAATTTTTAAGAAGAAATCATCGTCTTCTTAAATTCGATTTCCGCGATAAGTTTTTCAAATTCGAGAAAGAATATGAGAACGGAGTAATCAATTTGCTTTTATCATTATTTACCTATAAATGACTCCGAGTTTAAAAATCCGCAAGCATAGCTCTGCACATTTCTCGATCAATTTCTCGTACATCACTTGTGTCGAATTCCTTTCCGTCTGTTATGAAGCAAATTTTTCTCGGTGATTTTTCGAATGCTATTATTTCAGCTGTTTTAAGTTGGCATTCTATTTAGTATTCTTGGTTTCAGTCTGCTGCATATAGACATGGCCGTATTTAACAAGGGATGGGGACGACCGCTCTTCCGCTTGGTCGATAAATTTTTGAAACTTATCATATTGCACGGAAAAATGGAAAAATTCGAATTTTAAAAATTTTTCATATTTTCTGCGCCAATTTAAAATATTTCCATTATTTCAGCCTCAAACTTGATCAGGAAACGGTATTTTTCTCAGTCTAAAAAGAGTTTTTCGAAAAGTTGAATGTTTGGATTTCGTGATCTTACTGGATAGAGCATCTACGAAACATCAGAAAATACCATTTTCACCAGCTATCTCAACGGATTTTCTGAGATATAAACTAATTTATCACGGGTCCGCTCACTCCTTGGGCGGATTTCGGATTTGAGCCTGCATATAAACTTCCCTTGTTCAACAATTCCGATAGAGTTGTGTTTGAATCGTTTGCTATTTTACTTGGATGCTTTGATTATAATTCGGATTTTTCTGTGTTCTTAGCAGCTGCTTTCCTTTTCAGGACCAATAATTGGGCATGTTGGAGATGGAAATTTTCATGTAGTCTTCGTAGTGTGCAATGATGAGGAAGAAGCCAAAGCTCAGGAAATATCCGATAAAATGGTTCAGTAAATAGGATAATATTATATCATATTTAAGCAAGTTGATTTTATTCTCCAAAGGAAACTCTTACTCATTGTCTTAAAGCGCATGTTTGAGAATTATACATTATTTTTCAACGGATGATCGCAACTTCATCACAAAAAATGATACTTTTCATGTCTATGTTTTTATACGTTTTTGTACATTTTTAAAACCATTTTAGTAACTGAGTTCGAATTGAAATAATTGAGATAATTTAATTGAGATAATTTAGATAGCTTGAGATAAACTCTAAAAGACATCGACAAGTTCCACAGATTTTCCATTTTTCCAAGAGAATCCTTTTCATGTGTATGATTGACTTGAAATCAATTTTTTTTTTAAATTATCCAAGTACATATTTGTTAAGCGCTTGCTATTTTCTGTGATTTCTATATTTGCGGGACGGTGAAAATAGTGAAATTGATCCAATAACGCGGTTGCTGGCATTTACTCATCTAATTCCAAAACACGATAAGAATACTTTTATTGATTATATTGGAGGTTATTATATATTGGTTATATATTATTGGAGGTCATATTGGAGGTTTATTGTTGGAGGTTATTGGAGGTATTGGAGGTTATTGGAGGTTATTGGAGGTCCCAGAGTTCGTTCTCTGGAGTTGTCTGCGCTTACGCTTTCTCCTAGAGGGGGAGGAGTGTAGCAGGAGTGCTACTACACGGTTAGATTACTCTGATGACCGAACGATATTAATCAGTAAGCTACAGGATTATGTAAAAAATACACTTCAAAGCAGCACACAATCGTAAAAATCAGAAATATGTTTGATAATCGAATGAATAGAAATACAATAAAAAATTGGTTGGATGAGGGAAGAAATGAAATAAAAGGGATGCAAAAAAATTCTGGAACCTGGTCTTCTCATGGTTGTCATTTTAGGACACTTTTTCGCATATTTTTTCACTCTTTTTCCTTCGTTTGATTTTTTCATTCTAAGCATCTTTTTAGACTACATGTTCTCATTCATTTTCTTAAGTTATCAATTTCCGCACGTTTTTATAAAAAGCAATTTTGATTAATAGTACTTGTTTTTCAAATTAAATCCTCCATGATTTATTCGAAATTGTGCATAGAAGACTATTTTTAATCCTTGTAAACTTGTCATTCTGCCGCTATATTTATTATTTCTTAACTGTGATTCAAGTTTACTTTTATGTACTTTTACTTTTAGTTTTATTCTCATTTTCATTTTATTTCACCCTTACTTTATATTTTTGTCATTTAAGTCGGGCTTTAAAAGCCGGTGGAACGTGCACTGGCGAGCACGGCATCGCACTAGGCAAGAAGAAATATTTGAAAGAGGAAGTTGGGCCAGGAACATTCAACTTGATGCGCTTAATAAAAAGCGCGATCGATCCGAACAATATAATGAACCCGGGGAAAATATTTTAATAAAAACGCAAATTACATGACATTTTGCGATTACTGACAATCAGTGTTTTTAGTACTCGGCAAAGATATTTCCCGGTGTACGAAGACTTTTCGGGACCGTCTTTGTACGTTTACAAAGATTTTTGGGAAGACAAAAATTGCAAAAAGTCTAAAATTCGCAGAAATTTTCGGCTCTTCGCGCCGGAATCAGTAATTGTGTGTTCTATATATCTTTATAATGGCAGAAATTGCATTTCAAAATGAAAAAATGTCAGATTTTTCGGCGCTTCGCGCCGTTTTAAGACGATTATTAGTAAATTTCGCCTAAAGAACCCAGAAATCAGCTAAAATACACTACCAAAAGTCGACCAACTCTGTTTTTACCACACTAAAATCGCTACTGTACCATATTATAGTACCCAAAAATTTGTGTGTACAAAATGTACAAAGATTTTTGGGGGCCATCTTTGTACATGTACAAACGGACCTTGTATATAAACTGGGTGTATCTAAAGCATTGACTATTTCAAATCTTCTGGAGTTGAATAGCATCAAAATGGTAAAAAAATTATTTGAGGTACTTTTGCATGAAACAAAGAGGGCATTCATACACGGAAGGTTTATTTTTCAAAATGTTAACCATTAAAACAGTTATTTCTCAGATAAAATCTGTTTTCTTAAAATGGAATGAAAACAATTTACATCCGTATTTAAACAAAAAGAAAGACTGTTGATTTTTCTTCCAAAAAGGAAAATTTTTAGAGTCGGAGGATTAGGACGGTCAGAGAATCGGGATGGTTGGTGAATCGGGACGGTCGGATAAATGAGACAGCATATGAAAAACATCTAAAAATTGTGTTTCTCCCGCCCTATCAACTAGCACATTTTTAGTACTTTTTGCCCACCACCCCCCAGATGTTTGGCGCTGCCCATGTTTACGGATGAGCCAATAGTTTATGGATGACTCGACTCAATGTTCGACGAGACCGAAGGTTGAAGCAGAAAGGTTTGAAATCTTGACTCACATGACATTGTGATAGTCATTTTATTATACGGTCGTAGTTTCATTCATTTTTGTCATTCGCATGAATCCATGCTAATTTTATTGATTTACCCGTTTTTCTACCGGATGTGGTATTTAACTACATTAAAGTAATCGCATACACGTAGCTGTGGGGGGATATGTGGGACAAATCTAGTCCGTACAGCAGTTGCATCCAAATTCTGAGGGGAGTCCGATGAGGCAAAATTGCCAAAAGTAACATCGAAAATTTCAGTATCGGGGATCTATCGATTTTGGAGGGATCCATCGGATTCTGGGTCCACCACACCCCCAGACCATATTTGGGCAGCACTAACATTCTGGGGGTGCAAGATTTTTCAAAGGTCAAAAAATGGCCTTAAAAATAGTGGAATGTCAAAAAAGCACAATTTTTCAACGTTTCTCAGCGAGCACTATCCATTATCATCGAAAAGTTGCGAAAAACAAAAAAATTTCAAAAATTAAACCTGGGGGTATCTTGGTTTCTCAGGGAGTGCATACCCCCAAAGCCCTACACCCAAGTAGCAATGCATGCCATGCTAGCGTGAAAAAGCATAATCGTTTTTAAATCAGTAATCGCTTCTTTTCAAGGAGTAACTTTTCAAGTCATTTACTTTTATGAGGCGCAACTCCCTTCTGCAGGCCGCGGAATGTACTTCGATTTTTTGCATTTTTTAGCGGAAGTCCAATTTTAGTAGATTCTTGCAACTTTCAAAGGCATAGGCAACTTTTCCCTAGTCCCTTCCTTTTATGTCCTTTCCAAGTATATTCGTCCTTTTTTGCCTCCATCGGAGCAGTTTTGTTGCTAGTCATAGGTAGCGCGTTAGCGCGTACCTATAATATACTTGGGTACCCCTTAACACCTGTGCACCCCTCACAGCTATAACGGGACACTTCTGGAAGGTGCGGTTTTTTTTAAAAGAAAGATAATGAAATAGTTCGCTGCCCGTGTTTTTTGTTTTACTTGAAACTCAAAAACTGACTGTGTAAAGAAGGTGTAAAGTTCTTGTGTAACGTTATAACAAAGGTCAAATTTTGGGACCTTTTTACTGCGGCATGTGGGCAACTGAGTATGGATGACTCCGAACAATCAATCAGCATAGGATTATAGAGGGATGAATTTTACAGAAGAGCATTTTTTGTTTTTTGATATTCGCATTAGTTCTCGAATGGCAGTGTAAAGAATGCGAAAATCTGGGGGTTAAAAAGTACTTTTTGGTCGAGTTTTCAACTTGCTTATGTCTGATACTAACTCCGGTTATGAGTTTTTTAAAATGTTTTCTGACAGAAATGTAGAGCGGATCAAGGGCTACTTTATGCATATAGCAAAGTCTTCTACGCTCTATGGTGAGTTAGATCCTGGGGTTTAAAGTTTACACTCTAATGGATAATGTGAAAACGGATTTTAAATAAGATTTCTCTGCCAAATTTTTCCACTTATGAGTCATGGTAAATTAAATACAGCTGTAATAAAGTGCCTCTTAGGGGCTACACATCGCAGCAAACCGCATTTAAAAAACGCAATATTGAGTTATTTATGGTGGTGTAAAGTTAAAAATCAGACGTGAAAAATGGGCGAAAAAACACGTTTTGTCCCCAATTTTGATTGGTAAATCATATCAAATAATTTTTGCAACAGAATTTTTGCACATAGAAACGTACTACGACTCAAAAGCTACAAACTCTACCAAACTGAATTTCTTTACACTCAATGGAGAATACGGTACGGATTTTTAAAGTTTACAATGTTCTGAATGATGAAAAATATGTCTTTGTTTGGGTTTTGTTCGCCACTTTCTCCTTTCAGAAGTCAGGATAGGTCCAATAGAATAAAAATGAAGTGCCTTATATGGGGTGTATGTCATAGCGAACTGCGTATGTCTAAACCAATATTAAGCGAGTGTAAAGTCAGAATGAGGTGCTTTAAACTGGTTTCTGCCTTGTTTCTTTCTGCCAGCTTCTCCGGTTATGAGTCAGGGACATGATTCTCAAGTCTGTAAATGAACCTGAAACCAAATTCGATACGCAATTTTGGCGCGTATGTTTACACTCAACAGTTCAGTAAAGTGGTTTATACCAATGTTAATTTATCCTTACGACATTATGGAGACTTACTATTTTCATAAAAGTTGGTCGTAATATCGAAGCAATATTAAAATAACGATTCTGACTAAAATCTTTTTACACTGGGTGTTAACATATCGTTTACACCACATATTAATCTTCGTTTTAGAGCCTTGCGGAAACCTAATTTTTCCTTATGACTAGAAATTTTTAAGGATTCAAGTGTGAGAAGTCGGTTAGACACATTTTTTTACAAAACAGTGATGTAAACTGTTTTACACCTAATGTTAATTTGTCATCAGACCATTGTTGAGACGTGATGTCTTTATAAATGTTGATTGTAATATCCGCGTAATATCAGATTTACGAATCCGACTAAAATCTTCTGTGCATTCTGTGTATGTAAGTAAACACCGCATATGAACTTTTGACCTAGAGCCTTGTAAAAACATAATATTTTTCTTAAATTCAAAAAAACAATAAAATAGAATATGTATGGATAAAAGTATAGACCAAAACAAAAAGCGTAAAAAACGCGTTTTTTGTGCAAAGAGCAAATTTTTGACATGTTTTTGGTGGTTTTTGTAAAAGTTAGGGTGAAAATCCTAGATCCAGTGCCTACCTTGTCGTACCTACTACGTTAGTGCTTACCAATATTATTCATACACGCAATGTGATAAATATCATTTTAAAATTTACTGAAACAAGCACGCAATAACATGCAAGAAATTTTCCACATATGTATATGTATTTAGCTATCTTCAATCATAGCGATTGGGCGAAAATCATTGCGCCCCGTTTGCTACGCAATCTACCCAACTGCAAAGAAATATCCACTTGAACGACGCATGCATTTTACTTTGAAATGCGTGTTTCTTAGGTCCATTAGCCAGTGCATTGCTGCGGGCAGTCAACTTTATCGGACTAAATAAGAGTCAGCGAGAAGTAAAATGACAAAACGTGAGATTATTTGTTGAAGTTGCATCATGGTCGAAGTAAGCAACGATCAGTAGCAATAAGTGAATTCCAGCTTGAGCACAGAAAATAATGCCGCTTCGAACTTCAGCTAAATAATATTGCAAACGCGCGGAGTCGGAATATAATTCATACACAATGCAAGTATAAATTGCTAAGATGGAAGCAGTACCTGATGACATTCGCTACAACACTGACAAAGATAGGAATAACTACTATTTTTTGATAACAAAAATTCGGGTACTAGCAAGAAAAAATGCTCCGATGGAACAAAAAAAGGTAGAATATACTTAGAACAAAGGATTATCAAGGGTGTAAAAGGAGGGGACTGGAAAAAGTTCCTATCTACAAATGTCACAAAATTTGCTAAAACTCAGAAATTTCCTAAACAAAGAAAAAAATGAAAGTAAGTAAATCAAAGAAAAAAACCTACCTGTGCCTAAAACTGCAAGATCTGCTAAAAATCATACTTTTTCTAAGCAACGCAAAAATCGAAGTATATTCTGCGGCCTCTGAAAAAATAAATGAACCTTCTCATATTGTCCAGCATACAGTGGGCGGTTCCAAAATTCTGAGGGGGGTTTTCAAATTGGAATATTGGCCTTAAAAATAGTGCTATGCCGAAGAAAACACCATTTTTGAACGTTTCTTGTCGAACTCTATCTATTGGTACCTACCAAAAATACCCAAAAAGAGCAGAAGATTTTAAAAATTGAATTCTGGAGGTATTGTTGGGTATTTGCGTTTCCTTGTTGGGTATTTTGCCTTGGGGTGCATACTCCCCAAACCGCCGACGTCTAGGTATGGTGTCCAATGCTTAATATAAAGCTTATAAAATAAATCTGAAATCTGCGTTTTTGCTAATCACTTGCAACGTTAATTTATTCGATATTGTGGCTAGATAAATATTACAAAAAGTTATATCCTATCATTATTTGCGATACCGCAACGAAAGACTGTGATTTCTATATAATGCATGCGTCCATTCAGTACCCTTCTGGCGTTTAATCCCACCAGACCACTCGGCACTGCATTTTCACTGATTTTCAAAAATTTATTACATTTTGGAATGCAGCTTTGTATAGCTTTAACATGGTAAAATAATTGAGCTCATATGAGGAAGAGAATTAAATTTCCTTTCAAATGATGTATATTTTGTATCACACATTTGCTCCTACGAAAATCAATCGGGTAATAGACATAATGTAATCTGAAACTACACAAAACCACTAATGAAGCTAAAAAGTCAGACATAGTTTTTCGAGTTAATCTCAAGAACCACCCAACCGATTTCAAAAAAGTAAAGTTTTCTGAATACAAAGCAAAAAAATGAGACTATTTTGCCAAAAAAAACTTTTAATTTTTTATAACTACATTATACCACATAACAAAAATAGCTTAAATTTCAAAATGGCCGCAGTTCTTACTAGTTTATTACATTATGCTGAAATCTAGCAAAATAGTTGCGTTTTAGCATCCTCTAAAATGTTCATGTTTTGGTTTTTCTTATAAGCCCGCCGTTTACTCTAGAAACGCGTTTTAAATTTTTTCCAATATGGCTGCCCTCATAAGCCATGCTTAATATGCGTTACAGATTGTATTTTATTGAATGTTTGAGCTCAATATGAAAAGAGAGTGAAGCGAGCTTTTGAATGATTACTCACTCGTCTAATTTTATCAAGAATTCGCATTTTTCATTTTTAGCCATGTATGCAGCCATATTGAAAAATTACTGTAGTTTTGAAGGTTTTTATTCATAATTCTTTGTGCTCTTAAGATCTTCCGAAAATTTTTTCTGTAAATAGATAGAGAATTTTATGCTCTTTTTAATGAGATAGGTTTTAGCGTCTGGTTCCTTGTACTTTGTTAGATTAACTTAAAAAACCATTGTTGTACGCTGAAAACGCAGTGCCGGAATTCATTCCTGCCCATGCAAACTGATAACTATTAGGCATGGGAGGTTAGGGGTATGCACCAGTGTTCAATCCGAAACGTCGAAAATTGCCGTTTTTCCAACATACCATAATTACTATTTTTTGTCCCAGAAAAATATTGCGACATGGCGCTGCTCAGCTATGGCGATATCTGCTTTTGCAGAGTGAGTGGTTCAGTTATCTAGCCCAATGTTTTATCTTTGTTCTACAGGCTGCTGCTTTCTTCTTCAGGCTGCAGAATATACTTCGATTTTTGCGTTGCTTAGAAAAAGTCTGATTTTTAGCAGATCTTGCAGTTTTAGGCACAGGTAGGTTTTTTCTTTGATTTACTTACTTTCATTTTTTCTTTGTTTAGGAAATTTTTGAGTTTTAGCAAATTTTGTGACATTTGTAGATACATAGATGCTTCTTCTAGTCCCCTCCTATTACGTCCTTGATAATCCTTTGTTCCAAGTATATTCTACCTTTTTTTGTTCCATCGGAGCATTTTTTCTTGCTTAATATATAGTCGAGTAAGTTTCGACATACATTTTAAAAATGTTTATCGATAGTAACCCGACAGATTACGATGATTGTATAATAGATCAATACAATTATCGCAATCTGTCAGCTTATTGCCAATAATATTTCTCAAAGGTTATGGCACAATCATGTGGAACAGACTATATGCACATTTTCGTTCGTCCTTTGCCTATAGCTTATATATTTCCAGACAGCTTCACCGATGAATAATAGCATCAGTAAAACAATGAAGCTTCAATATGAGTAAAAAGGCATCAAAGGGATTCTGATGCCTTGCTACATAATGTATTAGGAAAATTACATTAATACACTGCTCATATAAATCTAAAAATACATACATATGTACATATCAGCTGCAGCCTTAAATAAATATTACGTGTCGTGTAGGTATTCCTAGTTGCTTTCTCTAATCCGTCCAATGGGGTTCTGTGTCCATAAGCCGACTCAACTCTTGGTCGATATAAACTTCAAATTTGTGCTGAGTGTTTCGACATAATTGTGGATTTTTTTGACATTCTAAAAATTATATTTTAGATAAATATTTACGCAATAGGGGCATGCAGCGCTGGTCCGGCCGGTTCGGACCTATATAACGTAGAGAGCCTTCTTGACAGAAATGAATAAGTAAAATTGTTGTCAGCAGCGCAGAAACATGAAAAACATGTTCTGATTTTTGCTAGTTTTTGCCCTCTGATTATGCTTTATTTTCCTTCAGAAAAATTCTCCCTATTGAAGCCCACACCCGGCGTATTTAATAGAACAGCCGTACCTACATGATCTAGGGGGTCAAAATGTTCCGTCTTAAAAGCATTTTTATTACAAATTTACGCTCAAAATTGCGAATTTTAGGCCGCCGAACAGCTGTTTTTGATGTTTGTTAAATTTTTATATTTTTCTAGAAATTTTTGTTTATATCGTTTAGAAAGAAAGTGCATCGTCAAAGCGCCGAATAATAGTGTTTTAATTAAAGCGTGTCTATCGTTTTTGGAGTCACAAAAAAAGACACTTCAGAAAAAATATCTAGCTTTCACCCTCCCCAAAATTCTCCACGTGTACGACACGAACAATCGATATCGTGTTTGTCGGTCGTTTTATTTATATAAAAGTGTTACGACTTGGTAACAAAAAGGAAGGGGATCGACTGGAATTGATATGTTTCGGGATTTAAGCAAGTTAGTCCTTAGTTTAACTCTTGCTTTATTATCTTAAAAAGAAAAAATATTACATTAATTGATAAATCGAAAACGCGTATTATTACTGTCTCTCTTAGAACCTATAATCCGCTTTATTTCTCAAGATTTTAATCTGATTATGATCTCCGATTCGGGTTTTTATTTTCATTCGGGTTTCCGATTTCGAACTTATTCGCTAAGTGTCTCGTCCGACTGATTCGCTCACTCGCTAACTTGATAACTCGCTCATTCCGTTCCGAACCGCCTGCTTCTGATTTCTGATCGTGTAATTAACTCGACTTCGTCTCGATTCGATTTCTTGCTCGGTTTATTCCCTCCTTCTGTTTCTGTTTTTACTCGCTTTTCAGGCCTCTCTTACTCCATATCAGGGCGCTTATGGACCCTCGGTCCCGTCTCGCTAGACCCACCGTCCTGCTTGACCCACCGTCCCACTAGACCCACTTTATCGTCCCACTCGACCCACTTTTTCGTCCCGCTAGACCCACCGGAAGTCTCGCTAGACCCACCACGTGCATAATGAGGTGTCCCGCTAGACCCACCGTTTTGCGACCGTCCTGCTAGACCCACTGTCTCGGAAGACCCACCAGAGAAGAAAAATATGCAAGCTTATAAGCAAAAACAGAAACGCTTGCAAAATGTATCCATTCAAGTATATATGTCTAGTTAAATATGTAAATAATTAATTAAAAAATATTTGCATTCCTTTAACCACCTAATCAATTAAATTTAATTAATAATAAATAAATTTTGTATATTATTGCATGAAATTGTGTACATTACAAATTATAAGATGCAAAGAAGATTTGTGCATGCGTGCATGCGTGTGGCAATGGTAAGTAACCAGCCTTGGCCGATATTTTTAAAGAATAAATTTTTATTTTTCATGTCAAGGAATGTACCTTGTCAAACACATTTCAGCTTGCATTTTTTGCTTTTTATCGTAATGGTATTGTACTCTTTGTTTCCTCCGATCAGGGAATTTCCGCATACTCGAATGAAGTACTTATGGTGATAACTATTTTTCACTTGTATGTCTTCATTTTTTCGGGTGGGTCTTCCGAGACAGTGGGACTAGCGGGACGTTCGCAAAATGATGGGTCTAGTGGGTCACCTCATTATGCACGTGGTGGGTCTAGCGAGACTTCCGGTAGGTGAAAAAGTGGGCCCAACCCGTAAATCCTACGAATGAAAAAGATAGGGAGAAATAAATAGCATGATAAGCATAGGTAACCACACACGGAGCCTGGACCATGATAAGCATAAGTAACCATACCCGGAGCCTGGGAGAAACGGGAGAAACGGCGAAACCATGATAAGCATAGGTAACCATACCCGGAGTCTGGAAGAAACGGGAGAAACGGTGGAACCATGATAAGCATTGGTAACCACACCAGGAGCCTGTGAGAAACGGGAGAAACGGCGAAACCATGATAAGCATAGGTAACTACACCGGGAGCCTGGGAGAAACGGCGAAAACATGATAAGCATAGGAAATCACACCCGGAGAAATGTTTCTTCCAACGGGGAAATTTTGATGGGAGAAACGTTTCTCCCACCGGGGGAAACACTAGTGGGATTTACGGGTTAGCCCAAAAAGTGGGTCTAGTTGGACGGTGGGTCTAGCGGGACGGTGGGTCAAGCGGGTCACAATCGGACCCTCCGCTATTAACCTCTGTATCATCTCTGTTCGTTTACTTAATTTTTGGTTTGGGCGATTCGTGCATCTAATTAACGATTATTCTGTGCCTAGCGTTATGGAGTTCGATATTTTCTGAAGCTCGTGCGTCGAGTTAAGTAATCGAGTGATTGTATGATTGACAGTTTGCGTGCCTGACAACCTTTGTTTCGAGGTCTGCTATTAAACGGGTTTTATAGCGAGAGACAGAAATAACGATGAATAAAGTACAGCAAAATATGTGCGCGTGCAAAAAATAAATGACGTTCTTAAGATTAGAAAATATACTGCAAATGTAAAAAACATCTGCTGTAGTATCTTATTTGTCTTTTCCTTTACAAAAGTATTATTTCCGATGCATGATGATTTCTACAGTCCTTAAAAAAACTAGAATCAAGAAAAGCTCAAAAATTGCTCATTTTTTACATAATTTTAATTTTATTCATTCAGCACTGCCGAATCGCATGAAAGCGCTGATAAAAAAAATTTATTCATAGTGATTTATCAGAATTGAATTTTTGGTGTTTCTTGAAAAATTTTCTCCATAAAGCCCCTCAGGATTTGGTTACTGCCCAACTGATGCATCGTACCGCCCGAAGATTTAGTTTTGTTAATCGTGCTGTATTTACGCCTTTCTATTGACTCTCCTGCATTTCATTTCGTTTTGATCAGATGTTTCCCAACAATATTGACAATGTGACGCAAATAGATTTTGCGCTGGACTGGACAAGAACTATACGATCGAATGAAATTGGTATACGCGATTTCGTATTTTCGCCATTATCACTGACAGTTTTGATGACAGCATGCTACTTCACTGCTGATAATTCCAACAATGCTAAGTTAGTGCACTTTACTTAAGGTACCTATGTACTGAAATCATGTTACAATTGTATCCCCTTCTTCACTAACCCCCGCAGAAAAATGTTTTAAAATTTTTTTGCGATATACTAAGGCCAAGGAATAACTAAAGCACTCGAAAAGAAACATCAAAAAATGATGTTTTTTGCCTGTGCCATCAATGTTTTGGCACTTCCTTGATCTTCAAGAATTTTCGGATCCCCCTGATTCCCCATAGAATTTAGATCAGCCCATGTATAGTGGCACACTGCACTATCCATACGTGGGCAGCACCGAAATTCTGGGGTGCAAGATTTTTCAAAGGTCAAAAAATGGCCTTAAAAATGGTGGTATGGCGAAAAAACACCATTTTTCAAGGTTTCTCATCGAGCATTATCCATTAGCATCAAAAATTGCGAAAAAAACAACAACAAAATTTCAAACATTGAATTATGAGTGGGTTCTTTGGTATCTGGGGGAAAAATATTGATTTTGGGGGTGCATACCCCCCAACCCCCACGCCCAGGTGTGGCACTATCCTATTTCGGTCCGTCCACTACATGCAGAGCGAACGGGTCATTTGACGGGGCTATGTTTTGAACAATTAACCTAAAAATCCCATCTTTGGAGTCCGGAAAGTAATTTTTTAAACTCAACAGCCATTTTTGGACGAGGAAAACCCTTTTTTGATTTTAAACAACCACTTTCTGGGCTCTAGACCTACACGTTTCAAAACTAGAACCACTTTGAACCTGGACCATAAGTGTTGTTTATGGTTATAGTCTGTTTCGCATAACTTCGTGCATAAATTTTGACAATTTTTATCGACAGTAAGCCGAGAGTTACTATAATTATATATCAGATCAACGCTATCATCGCAACCTTGACCCCTCCAGAATGGCCCTTGAACCCCCTATAGAATGTCTGCTGAGTCGATTTTTCGAAAAAATGTGAAAAGCATGTTGTTTTAAGCATTTTTATTTTTGGCTCAAAAGTGTCAAATTTCGGCGCTTCGTGCCCTGTAATAATATTTGTTGATTATATTTTGTTTGATTAGATCAATATTGTCAAATTTTTCGAATTTTTTATGCTTCTATTCTAGAAGGACGAGCACCGTCTGAAACATTGCAAACCGGTGTTTTTTAACGTGCACTCATAGTTTTTAAGCCAAAAAGAAAGCTTTAAAACTTTTTGGAGTTGACATGACCCGCAGAATTTTCATGCTGGACATATATGACCTGGCCTGTTGCACCAAACGCCTATGAACCTTTCTAGAGATTCAGAGGTCGAGAGGTGCCTTAATTTTGTTGTACCAGCTAGGCAGGCACGTAGCCGGCCGTTCTATTTTGGGGGACCAATATACCAGTTTTGGGGGACTTAGCCCAAAAAGGCCAAAAATAGCACAAAATAACGTTTAAAAGTCCTATTTTTCCGATTTTTCTGAATTTCGGGGGTCCGAACCCCATTCTCTCCCAGAGATACGTGCCTGGCACCAACGTCTACACACTTGAATATCTAGAAAGGTTCAGAGGACCTCTAGAAAAGTCCAATATGCACCTAAAGAAAGGCCTCTGTTGTACCAAAATCTAGTGGTTCAGAGGTTCGGAGGCGCCTGGTGTAGTTATTTCTAGTGGTCGATTTGCTCCTTCAATAAACAATTTTCTAGCTAAAACAACAGCGATTAAAGGTTTTCACAAGGCAAATATGGAATTTAGCATTTCTAGCTGCTTACTGGATAATGAATAATCGAATGCTTTAGTTTGATCGCTCCAATTTAATTATTTCACTTGCGATTGTAGCTGAAAATGACCCTAACATAAATTTGTGCGCTTCTCGATTTCAATTTTCTGCATGTAATGAATTTTTTGATAACTTCTGCAGAAAATGCACCAAAAATTGGAAGAAACAACGCTTTATGCGTACATAACGATTTACTATTCGTCTACATGGTGCGCATTAAAAAATATCTACATTCTGAACCACTGAACCTTTATAAAGTATCACCTCTGAACCACTGAAACACCAACCTTTCTATGTGTCGTTGGTGCAACAGAACACCGCTGAACCTCTGAAGCTCACCACTGAAGCACTGAAGCTCTGAATCACTGAATTGGTGCAACAGGCCCCTCCACTTTTTGACCAGAAAAACACTTTTCGAAGCTGGACAGCCACTTCAAAATTTTGCTTAGCTGCTCATTATAATCAATAAGTATTACAGTTTTATGACTTATGCGCACTTAAATATACATTGGAAACATTTAATTTCTAAGAACCTTCATAAAAAACTTTTAAGTCGCCAACCTCTACATTTTCTTTGCCAGGAAGTCAAAAATAGCTTGTTATTTAGGAGGATGAAAAGTTTTGCGTACGGGCAGAATAATGTTTCAATGTACAGTCATGTCGAAGAACTACATAAGATGGCGCTTGCTTTGAATGGAGATGGATTTTCGTTTGCTGCTTTGCTTAATACAAATAGGTTGTTAACGGCTCAGACGAATGCCAAGTGGATAATTGAAAATTTGAAGATCGAGATAAAGAATAGTGTTTTTGATAATTCTGATGAGTTAACCAAACAGGTGAGCAATTTTTCGCCTTCACTGTGGATTGAATTTATTGCTAAAGTGACGACATTTGGCCTAGATTACGCACAAATAAGTTGTTTTTTGTTTGAGAAGCATATGAGTAAAATAAACGACAATTTTGTCGACATTCAGGCGACGAAAAATTAGAAATTTAAAAATGACGTCCACCGTTTTCCAAGCAGTACTCCTTCCATTATTCTTGGTTATTTTTGAACTCTAGCTGTCGACTTGCTTGAGTAGAACCCTGCAAGACCATGCTGACGAAAAACAGACTAGGTTTAGAACCATGCGTTTTGAAATGATGGACCCCAGAATGAAAGAATGGAAAATTTTCTAGGTAAATAAAGCGAAATGAATAAAATTAAAATGTTCCGCAAAAGTCATTGAAATCGGTCAGAAATTGTGGACTAACGTAGTTTTTGTTTTTACGCCGTCTTAACATTTATAATAATTCTTGAGGTCATTGGCGGATCTATGTACGAAGAATTTTCGTATGATGGAGACCGTACCCCAGCTTTTTCCAAAACAGCCTGAACTAGGTCCGAAAACCCGCTTTTCACGTATAGAGTAGTATTTTTCCTCTTTTTTAAAAGTAATTTTTCAATTACAATGATTTCTGGAGCAATCATTTTACGAGGAATTTCACAGTTTTGAACAATTGTGTGCAAAAAGTGCGTAAATTTCTTCAACTAACCCGATGCAAAGCACCGAAAAATTGGTATAATTGAGGTCCCGTCTCGCTAGTCCCACCGTCCCGCTTGGCCCACCGTTCCGCTAGACCCACCGTCCTGCTAGACCCACCGTCCCGCTGGACCCACTTTTTCGTCCCGCTAGACCCACCTGAAGTCGCGCTTGACCCACCACGTGCATAATGAGGTGTCCGCTAGACCCACCGTTTTGCGACCGTCCCGCTAGACCCACTGTCTCGGAAGATCCACCAGAGAAGAAAATTATGTATGCTTATAAGCAAAAACAGAAACGCTTGCAATGTGTATCCATTCAAGTATATATGTTTAGTCAAATATATGAATAATTAATCAAAAAATAATTACATTTAATTAACTACCTAATCAATTAAATCTAATTATTAAATAAATAAATTTTGTATATTATTGCATGAAATTGTGTACATTACAAATTATAGCATGCTGAGAAGATATGTGCGTGCGTGCGTGCATGTGTGTGGCGATGGTAAGTAACCAGCCATGGCAGATTATTTTTTAAGAATAAATTTTTATTTTTCTTGTCAAGGATGCACTCTTGTCAAACACATTTCAGAGTGCATTTTTTGCTTTTTATCATAAAGGTATTGTACTCCTTGTATCCTCCGATCAGGGAATCACCGCATACTAAAGTAGGCACACAGATTGAAGCGTTGACACTGCATTCCGATAACAGTACAGATAGGCACATATGAATATGATGAAAAGCATGTAGGCATTTCACAAGGACGGCTCAACAATAATCGGGCCGAACGGATATTGTAAATTCTTACTAAAAAATTGAAAATGTTAATCAGGTTATTGTTAATAAATCAGAATCTGTTTTTAAAAATAGGTCTAAGGAGGGCTAATGTCCATGTGCACAGTTTATTTCATCGCTTCGAAGACTATATAGAAATTTTGATTTCAAATCGAGCCATGAATTTCGGTCGCGCTAATTTCGTTTTAACTCGTTACATAAAGTCAGCTATGTTAGTCTGTGCAGCTGATAATAACGAAACTTTTTGTATTTTTCAAAAAAATTGTATATTTAATTAAATTAATCAGGTGGTTAATTAAATGTAATTATTTTTTAATTAATTATTTATATACTTGACTAAACATATATACTTGAATGGATACACTTTGCAAGCGTTTCTGTTCTTGCTCATAAGCATACATAATTTTCTTCTCTGGAGGGTCTTCCGAGACAGTGGGTCTAGCGGTACGGTCGCGAAAGGTTAGGTCTAGCGGTACACCTCATTATGCACGTGGTGGGTCTAGCGAAACTTCCGGTGGGTCTAGCGAAACGAAAAAGTGGGTCAAGTGGGATGGTGGGTCTAGCGGGACGGTGGGTCAAGCGGGTCACAATCACACCTGGGCGTGAGGGGGGGTTTAGGGGTATGCAACCCCCCGAGAAACCAAAATACCCCCCCCCCAGAAAGTGAAATACCCCCCAGAATTCAATTTTTAAAAATTTTTTCCGTTTTTTTCCGCAATTTTTTGATGTCAATAGATAGTGCTCAATGAGAAACGTCAAAAAATGGTGTTATTTTCGCCATACCACCACTTTAAGGCCATTTTTTGACCTTCGAAAAATCTTGCACCCCCCAGAATTTTCTTGCTGCCCACGTATGGTCACAATCATAAATGAGAAGGAAACCCATGTAGAGACTTGTATTAACTCTTCATTTCCTGTTTGTTCAATTGGAGCGACACATTATTGACGTATTCAACGCGAAGCTCATAAAAAAATCAGAATTATTGCTAAAAACGGAGGGCGACTAAACAAATAAGGCTTCCAGGCCACCAAGAAAGTGAATAAATCTGATGAAAATTCAATATTCTTCGAGAGACACCGGAAAAAATTGAGAAATTGCGATCGCTAAGCAAAAAATCATAGCAAGTTACATATCCATTCTGTATCTGCTCCCATAAACCCACTCATGCATGAAGTCACTTTGGCATAAGAAAGCTCCTGACTCAAACCCCCAGATTGTCTAACCCCCATCAATCGACCATCATTTGCCCCCTCTATGGTCAGAACCATACGGGCACAGCATGGCCGATCTGAGTGGGGGTGGTGAAAAATTATGCTTTTGGGCCGAAATGACCTCAAAAAGTGGTATAAGTGCTAAAATAGCATTAAAACTTGTACGTTATTACACAGTTTCTGGTTAATTCGAAGCACTTTTGAAGAAAATTTTTAATTTTCATCCGTTTTGGCCTCCATTATGCCTCATTTTTCCCACAAAATTTTCTATTGTCCCATTCTGTGGGAGGGTCAAGACGCCCTCAAATCCCCGCCCCATAAGCATGTTTGGTCAGAACCATACGGTGTTCTTGAAACTTTGCCTCTATTCATCGCCGAAAGCGCTGCTGACGACTCATGACCGAATGATGCTGATCTTGCGGAATTTCAATTTTAGCCGAAAATTATGTTTTGATTATTTAGTAGTTTCTCATATAGTTGAAATACCACTTTTTGGGTTTTACCGGTAGCAGTATCTCTCGATAAGGAATTGGGCCATCACTGTAGCCTAAGATTTTTCCAGAATATCTTTTCTTTTGTCATCCTGTCAAGGATCCCAAAGTACCAGCAGCCCAATTTCTTCGTTCATTGTCCTTTTGCGAAATGTCTTTTTGGTTAGATGGTTGACTTGGTTTATTATTGCTTAGTTGGTTGATTATTCGTTGGTTAGTGATTCGTCGGTTGCTTACTGGTTGGCTGGCTATTGGTTGTTTATTGCTTTGTGCGTTTTACTGGGGCTGGTAGGCTGTCTATTCGTCTATCGCCTCATTAAGTTAGGTTTTAAATAATTATTTTCATGTATTTCTCCTGCTTGCTATACACTTTTTTGCCATTATTGGTACCGGTAGTATAGCCCGGCTGTGGCTCCCATTTGTACCAGGTTGAATCAAGTTACACATAGCTCTTGTTCAGATGTGGTCATGATCATTAATTTTTTCCATCCATTGAGGATGCTCACCATACATGGGCAGCACCCAAATTCTGGGGCTGGTGGGGCAAAATTGCCAAAAAAAAGCACCAAAAATTCAATTCTAGGATGTCTATTATCGATTTTGGGTGGTGGAGTCTGCCGGCTTTTCAAGGGGGAGGGGTTTCAGACCCCCGGACCCCCTCGCCCATTTGTGATGCTAATCATTTTGTCATTTTTCATGGATTTCTGACATAAAATCATTGTATGTACATATGTAGGTATAAACTTTGTCGCTTGTCTCAATCCTATATTTTTGTGAAGTACCTATTACCTACTCACGATTTTTGAATCAGGCGAGCAGGTGGTTTTATCTAGACTAGCTTTGTGTCGGAATTTGTTTGCATGCATGTTTTGCATATTTTCATCGCTCTCCTTTCCTCATTCCATTTAATCTTCCATTTTTTCAGGTAAAAGAATGGCTGTATTCCAAAAACGGAAGTCGGTCCATACGCCTTAACGATCTGATAACCAATAAAACTGCAGCGTATTTTCTTGACACAGCTCATTTTAGCCCCGTTTCAAGGTCAACAGCCTGCATGCCAACTGATGTTGCAGAAGAACTGTTCTTTTTAATGGACGAAGAATCATACAGAGCTGCCGTTCTGGTTGATTCAACTATTATTGAGGGCAACTTATTTTATTACCATGACAGCTTTATTCATCTTCTATGGATTTTTGTATCCAAGCATATCAGTTTGCTAGTAGTATTACCGACGAGAAAGAATACTTTGGAAGATATGTTAGAAAAATTAGATGGCGCAACCTTATGGGAAAAAATAAACAAGATGAAGGTCATTTCTATGAAGGTACATAGGATAGGCGCACAGGGCGAACAATTCAAGAAATAGAAGATAAAATAATAATTTATCATAAATAAGTTTGTAGGTGTACATACATCTTGCTCCCGGTACACAAATAAAAGGAATAAGAGTATTCTTAATCATCTTTAGTCATCCATATTCCGAAATTTCACAAAGTTGAATTAAAGTTTAAATTTATGAAGTTTATGCACTCACTTTTCACGAACATTGGAAAATCTAGCATTTTTATCAAAAAATTTCTTAGAACAAAAATGATTTCGAATAAAATTAAACTTTGAAAAATGCTATTTGTACATGATTAGTGCATCTCCGCAACTATTTTTGACTGTTCAGTGAAAAGTTGGCGTACCACCGCTTTCCTTACGCAAATTATGAATCCGTCACAGGACAGCAGCCATACATGGGCAGCGCCGAAATTCTGGGGGTCTTCAAGATTTTTCAAGGGTCAAAAAATGGTTTTAAAAATGGTGGTATGGCTAGAATAACACCATTTTTCAACGCTTCTCATCGCGTACTATACATTGGCATCAAAAAATTGCAAAAAAACAAAAAAAATTCAAAAATTAAATTCTGTGGGGTATTTTGGTTTCTGGGGAGTATTCGGCCATCTGGGGGGTTGCATACCCCCAACCCCCACAGCCCAGGTGTGCAGCAGACTGTCCGAGATTGAATGACGTGAGCATAAATTATTTGGGCTTTGATCTAAAAAGATTCTGGCAGGCTCTAAAATGCAGGCTAAGTTTCCATGCAATCGTATAATGTTCGCCTTTCATTTCTTTTGTTCATTTCTGCCATTTGTGTGATAATACAATGTGACTACCTTGCTTATTTTACGTTCGAATCATACATTTTTGCAACGATAATTTTTCTCTAATTATTCCTTATTGACTTTTCATTTCTATTACTGTTCCTCCTACATCATATTTTTGTTGCTCAATTTCTACCTTTTATTACGTTCCTTGTAATTTTAAATTTTTTATTTCTGCCGTACAGGTTATGATGCCAAGGTTACAAATAGAAAGTGTCATCGACACGGGGAGAATATTGAGACATAAGAATATGTCCGATTGCTTTGGGACGTTGTTTGATGGGCCACTTTCGTGGGAGGCGCAACATGCATCTTCAATTAAGGTAATTTTCAACTGCACAAGTGAAATAGAGGATCTTTTTGGGGTACAGTCAAATATCACACATTAGTTTCAAATTTTCTGATGATAATGGTCAAATTCTGATGAATTGCCTTGTCATATATTTATTGATTTTTTTGATTGTCAAATCTTAGTTTAATTAATCTTAATTTTAATGTAATCACGCTTCATGATACTTGTTTATCCTACTAAAGATTTATAATGCATATAATCAAATCCTAATTTGGCCAATTTTCAGCATAGATACATAGCTTGACCGGTCTTGGCAGGGGAAGTCAGATACTTTTTTAAACAACATAGCTTGAAAAATATTATAAATGTTTTAATTCCCAATCATTTTTGCTGGAAATTATTGGTCTTCAATATTTTTGACTATCATTTTGCCTTTGTTTTTCCTAATAAATTTAATGTTTTTTATCAGGGAGCTTACATGTGCAGCGACCAAATTTTTGGGGTCTGGGTGGTGTTGAACGGGCAAGAATCCCCCAAAAAATTGAGAAAATTCAATTCTGGGGGTCTATCGATTTTGAGGGGTCTAAGGGATTCTGGGATGGTCTTAACTTACCTCTAACTATCTTCCCGCCCGTGTGTGTCTTGAAGTCTGGACCCCAGACCCCCATGTGCAATGCAATGTCTGGTTACTACTACGCCGAAACATTGCTTCACAAGTTAACGGTAAATATGGGCGTGGGGGTCTGGGGGTTCTGCAGAACTCCTAGAATTTGGCTGTCCCCAAAAAATCGATAGACCCCCAGAATGGAATTTTTTGTGCTATCGGACCCCCCAGAATTCGGATGTTGCATAAGTATGATTACGAGGCCTTCCTGAAATTAGATAGCAAAGAATTTTTTTATAGAACTTTCGTATGTAGAATTGCGTTCGTTGATCATCTATCCTTTGTTTCGAAAATGTTCCATTGATCCTCGTCTGTGATACCATTAGTAAAATTGCGAAGGGAACGAGGGCCGTTTTACAGGAACAGGATTCAAAGCGTACAAACACTTTCAGGGGTGCACGAGCGGTTTTAGGAGATATGTAGTCTGAAATCTTTGGGCGGATAATATGTATAATATCATTATACACCTGGGGGCGTACGCAGGGGGGCGAGGGGAGTAGTTGAGCCTGGTTACCTAGTCCGCAACACAAAATATATACAGCTATGTTTTGTGTTATAGTCCCCGCCCACTCGATCGCAGAGAAGCAGCGTCTCCTGTGTTATAAGATAGGCGGAGGGGGTGAACTCTTGCGCCCTGCTTGCGCCCTGGCTTTTTTCTCAGGGCGCAATGATGAGGCATGTGGGAGGGGGCGCGTCTAGCCCAGGGACAGGGGCCCAGGGCAAGGGAAGTCCCTAGTGCAAGCTGAGCAAGCCAAGGAATGAAATACCCATGTACTATTTAACAGACACATAGGAAAAAGAATAGTGGTTGGGGTCTGGGACGGACAAAAATCCCCAAAAAAATTGAGAAAATTCAATTCTGGGGGTCTATCGATTTTGAGGAGCTAAAGGATTCTGGGATGGTCTTAACTTCCCTCCAACTATCTTCCCGCCCGTGTGTATCTAATAATAATAAAAATCTAATAATAATGCCAATAACCTGCTTGTAATATCGCACGCCTATTTGGAATTTATAATAAGCGCATTGGCGAAGCATTTTTTTATGATCGATGTATTTTGTTGACTAGCGCATTGACGAAGCAATTTTTTACAATAGCATTAGATTGATAATTCTGAGGCGGCTTTTGCAAACACGCGCCAGGATGGATGGATTTTTCCCAAATTTTTTTGAACGCGTCCAGCCCACCCGGGGCTTCACTACATCTACCACTTGCTTGATGGGCCGTTGAATTAATAATAGACTGAAACATCATGATTATAAGAGCCTTGAATATTTATAAACAGACACAATAAGGTAGTAATATCGCACATAGCCTAAGCAGCTTGTGACACAATTGTTATATCGCGCATTGGCGAAGCAGTGTGAAGCATTAGTAATATCGCGCTTTGGCAAAGCAATTTTTCGCAGCTGGCAGCTCTCTCTGATGACCGCGTATTGGCAGCCTGTTTGGAATTTATCAATGAATAATATGCGCATTAGCGAAGCATTTTTTATGATACAAATTTATCGACGCATTTTGTTGACTAGGGCATTGGCGAAACAATTTTTTATTCAAAAGAAAATAATTAATGACAATTTGATTATTCTGAAACAAAAACTGACAATTTGTACGTAATTGAAAAGATTTTGAAAAAGCGTAAGAGAGGCAATAAAACTGATTATTTAGTTCGCTGACGAGGGTACCCAGAAAAGTTTGATTCCTAGGTCTCAAACCTGATTAAAGTATTAATACGAGTAAGATCAAAAATAGATCCATTAGCATAAAAAAATCGCAAAATCGCAAAAGAAAAATAAAAAAATTTCAAAAATTGAATTCTGGGGGAGGAGGTATTTAGGTTCGGGGAGGGGGGTCATTCGGCCTTCAGGTATTTGCATATCCCCCACCCATGTATGCTTGAATGACTTATCGATTTCCTATACATATTCGCTGCAATTGATTCTAATAAAGCATTGAAAACTTGTAACATTAATGCTCAAGAGTGGAAGAAAATAATGTTGAAATACTAGTAGCTCTTATTCTATTCCAGAAATCGTTTTAGGAGTCATGAAAATATTTGCTGCTACAAAAGCTTATTCCTAATCTGGTAAATATGACTTTCAGTTCTTCAAGAAAGCGAATAAATGTTATTAATATATAGTGTTATCCCAAGAAAAATTTGAGAAATGACGGTTAGCAATAAATCAAAAGTCATTACAAAAACCAATTCTTTATCTTGCTGAATATTTTAGGTCAATTTGCAGGTCGTCAAGTTTGTAGATAAATGTCATTAATGTATAGTATTATTCCTGGGAAAATTTGAGAAATTATAATCACTGACTGCAAGTATAATTGCTAATTACATATCCATTTTTTATCTCCTCAACTATGTTGAGCCATTGGGGACGGGCGGCCCCTAGCTCTCATCCGCCCCAGTTCAGAATATCAGAATAAATGTTGCGTAGAATTTCTTAGATAAAAATTAGGAATTATCAAAATTTTTAGAAAGTACTTTATTTCTAGATTTTGATTAATTAATTGACGAGTTTTACAAATACAATATCCAATCGTATCCAGTATTTTCTGACAATGAAGGAACCCACAATTTTCTTAAAAGTGTCAAACATTACTTAAAAATTCGGATATTATGCTCAAAATACCGATTTTTGCTGTCTTTTGATAAGCAGAATTATTCTGATGCAGAAAAAGTAAAAAATTTCGAACTTTTCTAAGTTTTTTTTGAAAAAAACTAGGAGAATTAATGCAAAAATCGACATTCAAATCTCCTAAAAACACTCGAGAAATCATTGTATGAGCTAAATCTTTGTCCTGTACAAAACTACTCTTCTGACGTAAATTAAAGTTTTTTAAGAGCGCCCAGAGAGTCAGTTAATATCATTTACTCTTCCAGCGCGAAGGGCCGGAAAAATTTGAAGAAAATCATGATAAAAATGGCTAGAATAATCAAAAAATACTAATTTTTTCTTCATTGTGCCCAAATATTTTTTGACGACAGGAGGGACGGCCGCTCCCCCATCCCCTCTAAATCCGCCATTGGCCGACCAATAATAAAATTGCAAGAGTCAAGATGTGAATCACATATCATATTTCAGAACAAACCTTCTTTTTCTAAGTGCTCAGTCACTCAGTCGCTTCGAATATGATCCAAAAAATGCGTCAAACTCTAACTTATGTAAAACAAGCTATAAAAAGCAAACATTATCTCATTTATCCGTCGATCACTGGGAAACGAGGCGCGCCATTCTGTCATTCTATAATTAAATGATGCTTGAGCCACTGCACGAAGTGCACATTCCAAATTGCGCACTGCACAAACTGCACATTCCACGTCAGCATCACATGCTAGTAATGGGGTACCCCGCTTTCAAGCCCTAAAACCCCTAAGTTGGAGAAAGAAAGAGCAATAACATTGCACCTTTTCAGTTTCGAAAAAATTAAAGAATTACATTATGAATATTTTTCAGTGATGATCGGTCATCTGACAAAATAACCTTAGTGTAAAGTAGTGCAAAGTGGTGTAAAGTGTAAAGTGGTGTGCACTAGTGTAAAGTGTGAAGTAGTGTAAAGCGTAAATTGTCTACAGTGCAAAGTCGTGTAAAGTGTAAAATGATGGACAGTAATTTGAATGACGTCACTTGTGTCTAGAGAGCAAAATATGAAAAAATAGTAAAAAGTGTAAAGTTGGGTGTAAATTGTAAAGTGGTGTAAAGTGTGAAGTAGTGTAAAATGGTGTGGAGTGTAAAGTAGTTTAGAGTGGTGTACAGTAGTGTTAAGCGTACAGTGGTGTAAAATCGTGTAAAGTGTAAAGTAGTATAAAGTGGTGTAAAGTATAAAGTAGTGTGCGGTGAAGAGCAGTGCAAAAAATGTAAACTGCAAAGTGGTGTAAAGTCGAGTGAAGTGTAAAGTAGTGTAATGTAGTGTACAGTGTAACGTAGTGTAAGGTTTAAAGTGGTTTACAGTAGTTTGAATGACGCTATTTGTGTCTAGGGTGGAAAATCTGAAAAAGTAGTAAAAAGTGTAAAATAGTGTAAAGTGTAACGTGGTGTGAAGTGTGGAGTAGTGTAAAGTGTACAGAGGTGTACAGTAGTGTAAAGTGGTGTAAAGTGTAAAGTGCTGTAAAGTGTAAAGTGCAAAATAGTGTTAACTTTGAATTAGTGTAAAGTATGAAGTGGTGTAAAGTGTCAAGTAGTGTACAGTATTGCAATGTACTATAAAGTAGTGTGAAGTGTAAAGTGATGTACAGTAGTATATTACCCCCCCCACCTCAGCCTGTCTATCCAACAGTGTGCTATGGTGTAAAGGACCTTCCTCCCCTAAGACCCTCTCTCATTCTAAGGCCTTTTTGTGAAAACTGTAAAGAAAAGTAGCCCCCCTTCATTCCCCCTTCTTATCCTATGGGTATCATATTCAGTGTGATGGACTCCTCTCCCCCAGGGCCCCTCTGGTTCTATGCTCGTGCGTGTACTTATGTACGCCTCTTTTTTGGTGGGTCCATTGATAGTGGGTCTTCTAGCAGTTTTTTCCGGTGGGTCTACTTTTTTACGTACCTACCTGTTACATTAAATGCGCACTGAGTCGCTGATACGCACCCTTGCACTCATACCAACATAACACGCGCTGGCAATATAACATGGATACCTAACGCACGCGAGTGCCAATCGCTTACGCCTAAATCAGCCTCTAGGCCTAATCGTCCTTCGTTATCGTCTTAAATTACGTTGTTGCGCACCTACTTTTTAAAGCTTAATGACTCTCTTAAAACTCAACTTCAAAAGTTGAAAAAATGTGTTTTGAGACAAAAACATTCTCTTTCTGATAGTACAAATTTTATTGCTATATGGCCAGAATTGCTGAAAATAGTCAAGCGTGGAGCAAAAAAGCAGTAAAAAAGGGTAAAAAATATAAAAAATAAGGAACTATTGGCCTAATGCAGAAAAAACGGTCGCATCATCTATATTAGGTACCCTCATCTTTAAAAAAACCCATAAAAAAATACCCACTGGTTCAAGTGCCAGCTCTGACAGAACAATTTGCTGACCTGGGCTAATATACAGAGACGCACGAAGTGCGCTTCCCCTAACATGACGTCACGCTAGACTTTAACACTGCGTCACGGACGTCTTCTAAGAGGTGCGACGCACTTCCGTGCGTCTCGCAATTCAAAGCTCTTATAATCATGATGTTTCAGTCTATTATTAATTCAACGGCCCAACAAGCAAGTGGTAGATGTAGTAAACCCCGGGTGTGGTGGATGCGTTCAAAAAAATGGGCAATTGGGCAAAATCCATCCATCCTGGCGCGTGTTGATGTGTTGCAAAAGCCGCCTCAGAATTATCAATTTAATGCTATTGTAAAAGATTGCTTCGCCAATGCGCTAGTCAACAAAATACGTCGATCATAAAAAAAATGCTTCGCCAGTGCGCTTTATAAAGTCCAAACAGGCGTGTGATATTACAAGCAGGTTATTAGCGGTGGGCAACCACCATTCTTTTTCCTATGTGTATGTTAAGTAGTACATAGGTATTTTATTCCTTGGCTTGCTCAGCTTGCACTAGGGACTTCCCTTGCCCTGGGCCCCTGTCTCTGGGCTAGACGCGCCTCCTCCCACATGCCTCATCATTGCGCCCTGAGAAAAAAGCCAGGGCGCAAGCAGGGCGCAAGAGTTCACCCCCTCCGCCTATGCTATAACACAGGAGACGCTGCTTCTCTGCGATCGAGTTGGCGGGGCCTATAACACAAAACATAGCTGTATATATTTTGTGTTGCGGGCTAGGGAACCAGGCTTAACTACTGAGGGGAAGCGGCCGCCCCTCCCCCTTAGCATAAAAATAATTTAGGCAAGTTAAGATATGGAAAATAATGTAAACTGGCATCTTCTCATCGAAAAATCTTTACATTTGCGGTGCTTCACGCCGTACTTTCGATAAGTTTGTCTCAAGCACGGCCGCTTTTCATGACATATAAAGAAAAAATAAAATTGTTTTTAAGAAGTTCAAATTTTATGAGCTTAATGGATAGAGCATGCTCGGAAACCTAAAAAATGCACTTTATTTTGTACCCCGGCTAACATTTCTGAAATATAGGGTCACCAATTTGGGACCGCCCAACCCCCTAAAAAATCCTGCGTACGCCCCTGATTATACATATAGCACAAAGTGCTCGCGCATAGCGCGAAAGATTGTACTTATGATTAAGCCTTGAGGAATGAAGGGAGCGGCTACCACACTCATCAGTTCAGCCCAACTAAAGAGATTAAGAGTGAATATATAAATTTTCAGTTGACAATTTTCGGCCTTCACTTGGCATATTATTCTAACATAATTGTGACAAGCCTTAAGTTCAACATCAAAAATAGTTTTTTTAAGCGACAAAGATTTTATATTTTCATACAAACACAGTGTGTTCGGAGAAAAGGACACATTTTGTTTTTAGTTAAAACTCCACGGATATAGGGAAATGAAAGATTTTCTGCCAGGTCATCAAGGCACCGCTTTTCATAAACAAGCTAGCAAAAAATGACAGTATGCGTTTAGCACCTTATTAACCGAACTGAACCGTGAATTTACGCAATTTTTTGTTATTCTCACACTGCTGAATAAATCTTATGATCAGGAAATTGTACTAGGACCCTTATTGAGATTTATTCTCCTGGATATCAAGTAGTAATTTTAAATAAGGAAAGGCCTGCCATCAGTAGCCAAACCAGGGGCGCACGCTGGATTATTTTAAAGCGAGGGAGCGGTCGAAAATTGGTGACTCTATATTTCGAGATATATTTGCCGGGGTACCAAATAAAGTGCATTTTCTGGCGTCTCCAAACATGCTCGATCCGTTAAGCTCATAAAATTCAAACTTTTCGAAGAAATATTTATTTTCTCTCAACAAGCTATGGAAAATGACGTTTTTTGGCCGCGCTTCGACTTGAATTATCGAAAATAATGATTCTACGGCGCTAAGCGTCGAAAATTTTTGAGATTTTTCGATAAAGAGATGCCAATTTTCATGCATTTCCTTACTCCTCCAAAATTATTTTTTTGCTAAAGGGGAGGCCGTCCAACCCTGCCTCCCTCTGCGTACGCCCATGGTCCAAACCATATATGACAGCATGGTCGATCTGGCAGGGAGGGGGTCAAAGATTGAGCTTTTTTGGACCAAAATGACCTGGAGAAATGGTGTAAGCGCTAAAATAGCAATAGCGTTAAAATCACCTTATTACACAATTTCTGGTCAATTTGAAGCACTTTTGAAGAAATTCTTAAATTTTCATTCGTTTTGGACTTCATTTTGCCTCAATTTCTCCACAAAATTTTCCATTTTTCTATTTTTCCATTCTGGGGAGCCTTGACCCCAACCCCCCTAAGTGCGTGTCTGGTCCCAACTCAATCTTTACATAAATTATAGTCCTTTATATTTGCACAACCAGTGCAATGTTTTGAGAAATCAGTGACTACACAAAACGGATACCAAAAAAATCGGCTTGAAATAAAATTATTCCTGCTCAAAGAGATTCCTTTTAGTCAATATTTAAGACACAATTTCTGAGGAGTTCGACCAACTTTGTGATAAGTCAAAAATTAATCATACCTCAAAATAACATATATAGCACAATTTTTTATTCTAAACAACATGATGCTATTCATTTGAGCTGAAAACAAAAATTCGCTGTGCTACAGTACGCCAAACATTGAAATTTTCGCCATTTTCACCATTTTTCATTACTTTTATTAAAATTCGATTTTCTCCACGAATAATTTCAAACAGCTTTCAATCGATAGAAGAATTAATTTTCTATTAGCTGAAAGCAAAAACTTTTAAAACATATTGATTTACACTTTACACTGCGGTTTAAACTTAATAAGTATTCGTTAAAAATTACAAAAAAATTTTAACTCATTTTCGATTCCTTTAGGCCCCTTACATATACAGCAAAAATTTTTGCCCTTTTACACAGCTTGTGCCTTGGACTAAATACATAAAAAATTTTATCAAAAAAAGTACCCTGGACTACCAAAACAAGCGTCCGATTGACCAATATACCCGAATTTGCATATAAAAACAGTGCATTGCATAAACAGAGCCTTTTCTCAACGAATACCATCCGTTAAAACAGCTACCAATTGATAGAGAAAAAAATTTTCTCTCAGCTGATTGCAAAAATTGTTATACACTTCACTTTACACTTTACACTGCAGTTTAAACTTGATACATATTCTTTAAAAATTACAAAAATTTCAACAAATTTACGGTTCCTGCTGGTCTATTACATGAAAAGCGATATAGTTTGTCCTTTTTATACAGCTTATCCCTTAGTCTAGAGATAAAAAGGATTTTGACAAAATAAAAGTTCCCTGAACTACCAAAACAAACGTCCGATTGACCAATTATACCCAAATTTGCATATAAAAACAGTGCATTGCATGAGCACAGATTTTTCTCAACGAATAAAAAATGTCATTCGTTGAAACAGCTACCAATCGATAGAGAAAAAATTTCCTATTAGCTGAATTCAAAAAATTGTTATACACTTCATTTTACACTTTACACTGCGGTTTAAAGTTAATAAGTATTCGTTAGAAATTACAAAAAAAATTTTAACTTATTTTCGGGTCCTGTGGGTCCCTTACATTAAGAGCAAAAACTTTTGCCTTTTTTACACAGCGTGTGCCTTGGACGAAATAAAAAAAAATTTTATCGAAAAAAGTAGCCTTGGCCACCAAAACAAGCGCCCGATTGACCCAATATACCCAAATTTGCATATAAAAACAGTGCATTGCATGAGCACAGGACGTTGTTTCGGACGGGTTGGGTCAATCGGCCGCTTGTCTTGGTAGTTCAAGGTACTTTTATTTTGCTAGAGTTTTTTATGTTTAGATCAAGGGATAAGCTGTGTAAAAAGGGCAAACTATTTCGCTTTTCATGTAAGAGACCCGCAAGAACCGTAAATGTTAAAAACTTTTGTAATTTTTAACGAATGTGTACTAAGTTAAAACTGCAGTGTAAAGTATTAAGTGATGCGTATAACAATTTTTTGCATTCAGCTGATAGAAAATATTTTCTTCTATTGATTGATAGCTATTTCAACGAATGATATTAAGTATTCGCTGAGAAAAGGCTGTGCTTATGCAATGTACTGTTTTTATATGCAAATTTTGGTATATTGGGTCAATCGGACGCTTGTTTTGGTGGTCCAGGGTACTTTTTTTGATAAATTTTTTTCTGTATTCAGTCCAAGGCACACGCTGTGTAAAAAGAGCAAAAGTTTTTCCTGTATATGTAAGGGACCTACAGGAACCTGAACTAAGTTAGAATTTTTTGTAATTTTTAACGAATACTTATTAAGTTTAAACCGCAGTGTAAAGTGTTAAATAAAGTGTATAACAATTTTTTGCATTCAGCTAATAGAAATTTTTCTCTATCGATTGGTAACTGTTTCAACGAATGGTACTGATTATTCGTTGAGAAAAGTCTGTGCTCATGCAATGCACTGTTTTTATATGCAGATTTAAGTATAATGGATCAATCGGACGCTTGTTTTGGTAGTTCAGGGTACTTTTATTTTGCTAGAATTTCTTTATGTTCAGACTAAGGGATAAGCTGTTTAAAAAGGACAACCTATTTTGCTTTTATGTGATAGACCCGCGGGAACCGTGAATATGTTAAAATTTTTGTAATTTTAAAGAATATATATTATGTTTAAACTGCAGTGTAAAGTGTAAAGTGAAGTGTATAACAATTTTTTGCATTCAGCTGATGGGAAATTTTTTCTCTATCAATTAGTAGCTGTTTTAACGGATGGTATTCGTTGAGAAAAGGCTCTGCTTATGCAATGCACTGTTTTTATATGCAAATTTGGGTGTATTGGGTCAATCGGACGCTTGTTTTGGTAGTCCAGGGCACTTTTTTTAATAAAATTTTTTTTATTTTTAGTCCAAGGCACATGCTATGTGAAAAGGGCAAACGTTTTTGCTGTATATGTAAGGGACCTACAGGAACCAAAAATAAGTTAAATTTTTTTGTAATTCTTAACGAATACTTATTAACTTTAAACCGCAGTGTAAAATGTTAAGTATAGTGTTTAACAATTTCTTGCATTCAGCTAATAGAACATTTATTCCTCCATCCATTGAAAGCTGTTTGGATGAATGACAGTAATTATTCGTGGATAAAATCGAATTTTAATAAAATTAATGTAAAATGGTAAAAATGGCAAAACATTAAATGTTTAGCGTACTGTAGCACAGCGAATTTTTGTTTTCAAGTCAAATGAATAGCACCATGATGTTCAAGATAAAAAACAGTGCTATAAATGTTGTTCTGAGATATGATTAATTTTTGACTTATCACATTTCACCATTGTCGAAGGTAGAACTTCTCAGAAATTGTGACTTAAGTGTTTTGAAGGAAAAGACCTCACAGCATGCTTAAATATGTTTGTTCTAATCTATTTTTCTTAGCAAATGTGCGATTTTGAGGCCAAAGTGATCATGACAACACTGGACACTCTAAGCCTGAAATTCTGCTTTCAGTGCTATCTTAATATTGTTTTCATTATATTTTTATTTAAGAACCTTCTTAAGCGATCCAAACAACTTTGGACATTTATTACACAAATTTAGACGACATTGAATTTTATGTAGACGGAATATTTCAACCAATGTTAGGGAGCATTTTAGAATTTGCACTGTAGTATCAGCCAAACTTTCAGTACGACAATGAACACTTAGCAAAAGGTTGGCAATATATACCAGGTCATTTGTGTATAGTTTAATTAGGTTTACTTGAGTTGTAAAAAGTACTTAGAAAAAATAATGTGTCCTTTTTTCCGACTGCCCTGTATACCTGGGCCCGGTTTTAATATGTTTAGCCTTAAGACAGGTTTAAACCTGACTTCAATGTTTTATCAAACGTGGCCAGGTTTAAGCCTGGCTTAAGCCTAGCTTAAGCTAGGCTTAAACATGGCCACGTATGTTTAAACATTGAAGTTAGGTTTAGGCCTGACATAATCCTAAACATATTGAAACTGGGCCCACTGGAACAAAAATATGCAAATTCTGTTTTCGGAATTGATTTTCTGGATTTATTTGTAAAAAATTGTAAAAATTTCCTATTTATATTTGATTTTAATTTTTTTGAACATCAGCTTCGCTCCGCTGATGGATTTGTTTTTCGCTCAGGCGTTAATAGTTCAAACAAGGGATGGAGCATAAATTTTATGCAGAATTTCAGAAAATTGCAAAGTAACGGATTTTAGGACTATTTTACGTCTCTCTGGAAAAAGTTTGGAACTGTCCTCCTATGCGAATTATGAAATTGTTCTGATAAGGCCTAAAATCATTACTTGTTCCTACATACATAGTTCCCGGGCGATGGCTGCACATCAAAGATTGACGAACACACACAGATGATCGCTGGAAAATATGTCAAGAAATTTTTCATCGACCAACCATTTATTTTCATGTTTATAAACGACGACAAATCGCACAATCTTGGTAATATCTTGCTGGTGGGTCAATATAAAGGACCACGAATCGTTTTGAACAGTACAAAGAGCAATACCGCGCCTTCTTCAGCTGAAAAGATGGAGAAAATAAAACCGAAAGCGGCCAATGAAAAACAATCGACTGCTAATATTGGGACGAGTTCAGCTCTTGTAACTGTAAGTATGTCGAGAGTCGCAGAAATGACGAGCCATGCTCAAATTAATCCTCCAGAATCAGCTTTGAACAATACAAACAAAACGATTAGTTCAGCTTCGATGATGTCAACTTTGTGCCAGTACAAAGGACAAATCATTTCAAATGGAATAAATTGCAATACTACGCCTTCTTCAACTACTGGGGTGTTGGCAATAGAATCGGAAACGGCCAATCAAAGTTCAGTGACTTATTCAGAAGAACAACATACGACTGTCAATATTGCGACCAGTCCAGCTCCTGTAACAGTAGATATCTTGAAAGTTGCAGAGATGGGCCGAGATCCAACTCCCCCGGAACCTGCTTTGAATAATACAAGCCAAACGATTGTTTTAGCTCCGATGACGTCGAATTTGACTACGGAAAACGTGACGACTTCCGTTTATGATGTTGGAATAACGGAAAGAATGCCAAAATTAGAAAGATTTTATCAACGGACTCTCGGCGACTTCCTCCTCACTAATGTATCAGTGAAACGGACGAAGCATCGTAAAAGACGGAATATCACTACGTAGATAGCCAGATCTGATGATAAAAAATTAGCGTCCTTTTTCTAGTCTATTTTACTTAGCAGAACTCCATAGTACCTACTTATGGCGATAAGCCCTTGAGCCGTTGTGACTCTTGGGAGTCAGTGTAGTCAATAACGGAAACCTAAATTTTGTGGACTAGGCTTCAAAAATCCAAAAATCGGCTATCCTCAATTTTTCATATTTCTTTCACCTTCCTAACATATTCAAAAACTACACAACTTTATAATCAGCTTATAGAGACTGTTGAAACTTTTTAATCGAAAGAAAAAGGTGCTGAAAGTAATTAAAATTTTAGTACAAGGCAGAAACCTATCTCTTGACGTACAGCGGGAGGTATTTTTCAAATATGACTTTATGATAACTGTCTTTCAAATAAATGTCGATTTATTTTCTTTTACCTCTAATTTTGTCTAATTTTTCCTCAAGTTGTTGCCGTTCTTTCTTGTACGGGTCAACGCCACACCTGGGCGTGGGGGGTTTGGGGGGTATGCACCCCCAGAAACCAAAATACCCCCCCCAGAAATCACAATACCCCCCAGAATTCAATTTTTGAAAATTTTTTTCGTTTTTTTCGCAATTTTTTGATGCCAATGGATAGTGCTTGATGAGAAACGTCGAAAAATGGTGTTTTTATCGCCATACCACCATTTTTAAGGCCATTTTTCGACCTTCAAAAAAATCTTTCACCCCCCAGAATTTTCTTGCTGCCCACGTATGGTCAACGCCGTCCAGATACAACATGAATATTTCTATCTGTGCTGCATGCGACCATTCATCGCGGTTTTTTGTTTTCTTGCATATTGGTGGTTTTTTGTGAAATGATCTTTTTTATTTTGTTTTTAGGAATAAAATAGTGTCATGGAAGTGTAAGTGCCTAAGAGCTATTTTTATTAATTCGCATAGAAAATTTTGGTTTTTTCCTTAAAGTGAAATTAAAAAATGCGCTGGGCTTTCCGCATTCTACGGAATGTATGTAGCTAACATCTTGCTCGCCCTGTTTGTCCTAATAAAACCTTGCTTAGGACGATTCTGCATTGCATTATAAAATCAGATACGTATTATGTACATAAGTGCACTGTTTTGATGATAAATGAAAGATAAATAAATACCTACTTAACTTACTCTTCTGATTTACGGTCGGAGTTGCGGGTAAAATTGCATCGTGGTTGGGCCTCATAAACCTTTGCGTAATTACAATTTTAAGATTTGGAGTTATAATAATTCAACTAGATAGCTTCAGGTTTAATTTGGGTTGACAACAAATGGGTTAAGTAATTATAGTTCGTTTCACATAAGCTTAAGCATAAATTTTAAGAATTTTTTCGACAGTAAGCCGACAGATTACGGTAATTATATATCAGATCATTGCTCATGTAACTTTTAGGGCTTTAGTTACCTTGGAGTTGTCTTAGCGCGCGCAAACGAGTTTGCTGATTAAGTACTTGAAGTATGTACGGATAACTAAACCGACAGCACGCCGCCGGGTAGATACCCAATACACAACAACTACCAAAGCAACGAACCCCAATAAGTACCTTCGGGGCTTACCTAAGTACCTTTGCTACAACTAGCGCTGGATAGGAAACTGCGGCAATTCACCTGCACTTTTCCAATTATGGGAAGGGAAATCCAACCGCGGTTCCTAACACAGGAGTAATTAGATAACCCCGGTATTTGCCCTAGGTCCTTGGACCTTTTTAGACCAAAAGAATAATTTTCGCGAAAAGGATTGAGAAGGCTTCGCGCCAGATTACCTATGGCGAAACTACTTACGAATTTTGGTTCCAATAGCACTCTGTACTTAAAACACAACAACAAAGAGCTCTATTCTGGGCTGTCATCAACTATAAAAATTATGTAATAATTTTTATAGATTTTTGGTTCGAAAAAGGAATTATGAATTTTGCACAAAATGATAAATAAAAGGTTTTACCCAACGAAATCCGGCAAGAAATAATGTAGAGGCCGGCCAATTCCCAATCCTTAAATGCCTGCGGTATAATGCACCTCTAGACAGCTAATTTTCTAGCTTTTACCAAATCAAAACAATGTACAAGAAATGGCGCTGATAAAGTCGGAAATGACACGCCGACAACACAAAAGGCTAAACTGCCACCAACTCACTAACTAATCAGACTAATCCTCGTAGGGGAATGGCCTACAGTAATATAAGAAGAAATTATTGTATAATGTGTTTATAACAAAAATTGTGTGCTTCTTGCACATAGATTTTTCGGGTCTCCGCACAGGCTCAACGTGAATAGCAGTCATGTCGCCTATGTTTTAAATGTGAAAAGTGATAGGGGACTAGTAGGGGGTTCCACAGTAAAAGGTCGCATCTTTGTATCCCTTGCGACACATAGTGACAAGAGTCCAACCAATTGACACTGCGTGGTCGGAATGCCTCCGCATGTCATACCATCGATCTGAAAACTAAGGCTGGATCGCCAAAGTGGAACCAAACGACCGGATGGTCGGAATTGGCGCACTAAGGTGCGCAAAGGCCATACAAGTAACGGCACGTGTAGATACACTATCTACAGTCTACACTCCTCCCTCACCGGGAAAAAATTCGGAACACGGGCCGAATTTTTCAAAGTGGAAAATGAAATTTGAGAAATATGAGAAAAATTGTTGGGGATCCAACAAATGGAAAATTTGAGTAATTTTATTGAAATTTTTAGGTTGGGCCCCCTGTGGAAAGGAGAAAATTTTGAGTTGAAAAGTATGGCGGCTGAATCCATGACTGAGCCTCTATTGAGTAGTGCAGAGACCTGAAAAATAAATTTGAATAAAAGAAGAATTAAGTAGATTTTAGATAAAATTAAGATAAAATGAGGCCACACTTGCTCTGAGCAAGTTCAGGAATCAACGAGTTTAAAATGACGAGATTACGTAAAATTTAAAGACAAAAATTAAAGACGAGATTTAAAAGCACAAGGAATAACGAAACACGAACTAGTAGTTTTTATAAGAATAACATTTTACGACAAAACGCGAATAAAACGATGTTGATCCAACAAACGGTATGCTGCTGGCCATCGGCACAAACGCAGAGTCCAAATATAGAGTGAGAGCCAAACGTGGCTAGTTGTGGCGTTTAAAATCGGGCTTTGTTGGTGAAAAGGAACGCGATGAACGAATCGAACGGCGCTGCAAAGAGTTGCTAGAGTTTGTATCGCGACACGACAACGGGCGATTGCTGCTGAATAAATCGATGCGCAGTTACGTTTGCGCAGTTGGCGATGTTGATCAAACAAAATAGAATGAGACGACGGCTGCTCGAACCCGTAGTAAATTAGTGGTTGGCTAGAAAGCGTAGCCGGACAATGGAAATTGTCCTGGATAGAACTCGGCGGCAATGGAAAGCGGCCGAATCTTCCAAAACTTTCGATAGAACGTGGTGGTGAACACAATTGATGTTGAGCGTGGCTTGAACGACTGCTGGACTGCGGCAATGAACGGCGCTGCTGCTGCTGATCGTAACTGATGACTGAGCGTTGCTGCGGCGTCTCGCGATACTCGTGCTGGTAACGATAGCGGCCGACGTTGTCAGTGAACCACGGCAACCTCTGGTACTGCATTGATCGCGGCGGTGGGGTTGAACGCGGCCACAGCGACCTACGCACTGGTGATGGGAAACGACCAAAACCTCCACTAGACTGTTGCGGCAACCGCTGCTTGGATTGATCACGCGGCGTCAAAGTTGCCGGCAATTGAGGTGGATTCTATCTGAAACGACAAAAAGAAAAGGGGGGTCCGGCCTGCAAATTTGATGGCTTCAATAACAACGCCAGTTGGCGATATATCATTGTTTGCCTCTCGCGGCATTCTCATATTTGTTCCATTCTCGTCGGCTAGCCCTAAAAAAAGAATAACTTTGTGAAAGGATCAAAGGCGTCTGATCCTCATATTGGATATCAGAAGCCACGGCTACAGAGCCTGGCCAGCGCGCGATTATGACGCGCAGTGGTGTGGGCAACTGGCAAAAACCTTCGAAACCATTGCTCAATCATGGCGGCAATTGCGGCGGCATTGAGCATGGCGCAAATGCTGTTGTGGCTGTTTGACTGCAGCCAAATAAGACATCGTTCCTGGCTTTTGCCTTTGAGGATGCCTGAAACAAGAAAAAAGAGTTTCTGGATTTAGAACGCGACTGCCTTGCAGACTACAACATTTGCCATTTAGTCAAGGCATAGGGTTCGCGTGTTAGATGAACCGCAAGATGCAGCTAGCATCATGTGACAAATTTGCTTATAAATTTGCAAAAACGTTGCTTGCAAACGCGTTGCGTACTGCAATGGATCATAGTCCATATCGAAGAAAAAGAAAGAAAAAAATATAGCAAGTGGCTTCAGCTTTTGCTTTCAGGCATTGATGCGATTTTCGACCATGAAGAAGCGGCTCATCATCAGCGTATCTAAGATGTTAGCCCTGAAAACAGAATGTGAGGGAGGACTACCACCACAATTTATCGTTGCTGGGGTTGTGACAAGCTAGAAAGACATCCCGCAAAGGTGTCTGAAGCAATTCCGCCAACCCAAACAAGGGCTGTGGAAACCTAGCCAAATTCCAGACAAAGACATGGCCCCGAACATTGGCGATCTGAATGTATCGAACGAAAGGACCATTGGCCTGCATGTAGTTGGGATCCAGCTGCTGCTAATATCGCTCCCAAATGCGGTAGGGCATGAACAAATGGTTGTTAACATGCACGGAGTCGAAGCCAAAGAAGTACTGGCTGTTAAGACAGTTCAATGACCTGAAAAGTGTATGTATCGCGTTATAAGATTGTTCATGTGTTTCAATAATTACAGTGCGTCAAATGTCATTGGCGGGCACGTAGGGCGCTGACAACGGGATACTGTCCATCGTTGCCAGCCACCACTTACGTTGGGCATAGATGCGATCGTAATGGTTTGGCGTTTCGTGGTGTGATGGCTCGCGAAGATTGGGCGTTACATGTTTGTCGTTTTCGAAATATAGCATCTGAAAAGGTACCATACTAGCGCGGTACTGCTTTATAGCAGCCACAGCTTTGAGCACTATGATGAAGTGGGCGGCGTCGTTGTCGCTCCCAAGGCTGAACGTTGTACAATCTCGGTCCACGATGTCCTCTTCTGTTGGGGCACGCTGCTCAGCCATGGCTCCGCAAAAGGTGTAACATTAGTTAATGGTACGGCATGTGCCAATTTAGCACCAATTAGCAAACAAACAGGCGCACACTCCCTCATATTCCTTTCCCGGCCTGCTAATTCCTCAAAACTTATAACTACTGCCGGACACACAGGTCGACGCAGTAGCTTAACTAAAACAAAATCACCGGGTACATATGCGTACTTTTTGGCGATAAGATTGGAATAGGGCAACTTTGGGGCAGGTAGGAGGCAATTACGATGCACTACATGTTCAATTAAAGGATTATGCAAATAGATGATGCGAGCCGTTTCAGGTGTTGGCAAAGATTTGATGCAATATGGACCTAATTGTTTAGGCGACATTTTCCAATTTCAGGTTGAATCACTGCTTTATTGTTGAGATATACAATGTCATCAACTGCAAATTTACTTTCACGCGCTGATTTGTCATACTGCTTTTTCTGATGGTGACGCGCTTTGGCAAGATTTTTGCTAGCAATATCGTGCAAGTTAAGAAGCATGAGTTTTAAATCAGCAAGATATTTTTCAGCGATGTTAGGCAGATTGGGATTTAGAGTGAGATCACTTAATAGCTGTATATTGAGTGGAAAAGAGTGTTCACGACTGTACAGCATCTCGAATGGCGAAATATTTGTTGATGACTGCGGTGTTGCGCGATACGCAAATAAAGCAAAAGGCAAAAATTGTTCCCAATTGTATTGATTTCTCGCGCTTAGTTTGGAGAGTCCATTGATAAGTGTTCGATTATATCGTTCTACTAACCCATCACACTGCGGATGATACGGTGTTGTGAAGACTTTTTGGACATTTAGTAATTTGCAAACTTCGGAAATTAGCGCTGATGTGAAATTTGAGCCTTGATCAGTTAGAAATCGCTTTGGAACGCCATGCCTAGGAATTACTTCGCGCAATAGTAGGTTTGCGATGGTGACTGCTTTTATATCAGACACTGCAAACGCTTCAACATACTTAGTAAAATAGTCCATGAAAACAACAATTTGATCATTCCCGGATGTCGAGCGAGGCATATGCAGACAATCACACGCGATTAACTCAAACGGTGCTGAAACTTCGATGGGCTGCAGAGGTATGGCGGTGGGATTATTCGCTACCTTACGCTGCAAACACACCTCACAATTCTTACACCATGCAAGCACATCATTCTCCATTCTAGGCCACCAGTAACGGAGCTGAATGGCAGGTAAGATTTTTCAGCGCGGAGAAATGGGCTCCAAAGATGGAATCGTGAAATTCGGTTAAGATGAAGCTACGAAGCGATTTTGGAATGACAAGCTGATGAATGGTATTAGCTGCGCGCTTAGGCTGAAATCTGTGATATAGGATTTTATTTAGCAAGAAAAATTCGTCGCGATATTTACGTGTTGTTAAGTCATTGAGCGATTCACGAATTTTGCTTAACTCTTCATCTTGACGTTGTTCGGCAAGGAGTTTTGCAGGCGACAGAATTTCTGCTTTTTCAGCTTCAGATAAGGTGATTCGTTCATAAAAAACTGGCGGATGATCTTTTTGCGCAGCTTGCTGTTTTGGCGCGATGGTTTGTTGTCTTATATCAGGTGGTTCGTTGTCGTCGTCAGACTCAGACGCTTCAGATTCGAGGTTAGCGACATTAGCAATGGGTTTACGTTCGAGTTTATAACGTTGTTCGTCGCGATCGTACTTAGGATGACGCGATAGTAAATCCGCGGCGCAGTTATATGCGCCTGGTACATAAACAACCTCATACTCGTATTCCTGTAATTTTAAACCCCATCGTCTTAGACGACTCGAAGGATCTTTTACATTTACGAGCCAAGTAAGCGCCTGATGATCTGTTTCTACGATGAATTTTTTGCCATAAAGATAATGCCTATAATGCTTAATTGCCCAGACAACCGCTAAAGCCTCCTTCTCAGAAGTGGCATAGTTGCATTTGGCCGAGTTTAAAACACGGCTAGCATAACCAAGGATGAAACGATTTTTAGATGGAAGATGTTTCTGCGTAAGAATGGCACCTAGCGCGTAATTGCTTGCGTCGGTTGTCAGGATGAATTGATGATCATTATCGAACTTGGGCAACTGCAAAATCGGTGGTGAAGTGAAGGCATCTTTTAACGTTTGAAAAGCTTTTTGATGTTCTTCAGTCCAAAGAAATTCCGTGTCTTTCCTTAATAAACGAAAAAGAGGTTTCGCGATTTTTGCGAGATCTTTTACAAATTTTTTGAACCATTGTACAAGACCAAGAAATTTCTGCAAAGCTTTCACCGTTTTTGGAACTGGAAAATTGATCAAATCTGCAATTTTAGATAAGTCAGGAGCAATACCTAGCGAACTTATGCAATGGCCCAAAAATTGGACTTCTGCATGAGCTAGATGACATTTTTCTGGTTTAACCCTTAAGTTTGCGTTTTGTAGCGCGCGAAAAACATCTTCTAGATCTTTAAGATGCTCTGAAAACGTGCGCAAAAACACAATTATATCGTCGATATATACGAGACAGGTTTTCCAATTTAAACCAGCGAGAACGAGCTCCATAAGGCGCTGAAAATCGGCGGGAGCGTTTTTTAAACCGAAAGGTAACACTTCGAATTCGTAGTGACCTACAGGACAGATAAAAGCAGTTTTTTCACGCGATTTTTCATCAAGGGGAATCTGCCAATACCCAGATTTTAAGTCTAGCGTACTAAAGTAAGCTGCAGACCCTAGGGCATCAAAATAATCGTCAATTTGAGGTAGGGGGTAAATTTGGGTTTTTGTCACATCATTTAATCGGCGATAATCCACAACTGGGCGGAGGGAACCATCTTTTTTCCCAATTAAAAACAAAGGACTGGCCCAGGGGCTTGTTGTTGGCCTGATGACTTTTTCCGCAATCATTTCATTGATTATTCTTTGCATGGCTTGTCGGCGCGCGTGTTCGACACGATAAGTTTTACCTACAACAGGGGGACTATCCCCTGTGTCGATATGATGCTTAACGAGCGGAGTGCGACCGAGTGGTTCGCCTTTTAAAGCGAATATCGAATTATATTTATGACAAAGATCACGAATTTGCTGCTGTTCCTTAGAATTAGCGATGCAACCCTGTAAAGCCTTATTTATGGAAGAAAAAGTTCGATTGAGCGATCATCTGAAACAGAAACATGAGATACGACATCAACATCAGACGTTAGCGATCCAATTAGCTCTCCAGTGTCGACTTGAACAGGCGATTTCGAGATGTTACATAATCGCAGAGGAAAAACTGAAACTGAAGTGTCGACAATTGCAGGGGCGACAAAAAGTGAACTTTTGCGCATGAAGTCTGGATCGGGCTCAAAAAGTGCAATATCAGCATCGTAGGAACCATGACTTATATAAGCAGGTGTTATTAATTCGTGGCGCGGCAAAATTGTGATCGGCTCTGAAATTGAAACATGCACGCAGATAGGACATGCGATTTTAGCATTTGGATTGGTGCGATACTGTAATTTTTCACTCGGTGATAAGAGATTTAATTTTATACCGTTTATGAACGCGCAATCTTCGATGGGATTTACCCAGAGTAATGCGGAACGGCAAAAATCAAAACCGAGAAGCATGTCTTCTGGCAATTTATCGATAATAGACACTAACGTAGGTATAGAATGATCTGCGATAGTTATAGTCATATTAAAATTAAAGCGAACAACTACTGTTGTGTCACCTACACCGTGCACGACTTTAGACGTTTGTTTCGGAGGTAACCTGAAACCAAGTCTTAAAAATGCTGCAGTAGTCATCATTGTGACTTGCGAGCCAGTATCAATTAGTGCCGGGATTTTTACACCATGAATTTCAGCCAAAATGGTGGGTAAATTTGTACCTGCATGACTAACTATCGGAATTTCAGAATCCTGATTTAAGGTGGGGGATGACGCCATTTTTTCATAAACTGCTAATCTTCGCTGCAATCTATCATATTCTTCCAAAAATGCTTGGGATGCAAAATTTTCTTCCCGCTTATTTGCTTCAGATTGATGAGAAGTAACCGTGTTTGCGTCTTTCTTAGGCGAGTAGGGCGGTTGAGGCGGGGGATAATCTCTGGCGGGCTGGTAATCCGCTACATATGTGACATTAGGGGGATAATTTCGCGGCGCAGAACGATAATTGGAATTATAATACGTGTTACGCTGTTCTGGCGGATGAGTCACATAAGGATTATTTTGGCGATAGTCATAAGATTGCATGCGATTATCATAAGGCTGATTCTGATAGTTTTGGCGATAATTCGGCGCGTAGTCGTTATAGTTTTGCCTAAAAATTGGACGCGAGCGTCTAGAATCAAAACGTGCGTCAGAACTTTGCAACATAGGTTGGCGATTTTGACTTTGATTGCGATATCTAGGCTTAGATGGTGGACGATTATTATAATTTGGGCGCGAAGATGAGCGATTGCGATTATTCCAAGAACGCGACTGACTACGCGGATGCACATCAAAATTGTTTCTTGATTGCTTTGCATTTTCATCTAATTTGCGCTGCTTTTGTCGTTGGAAACACTGTTCTTGCATGTGACCATTTCTTTTACAGTATGTGCAATATTTTTGCGATATATTCTCATCATTTGCAGGGCGATTTGAGCGATTATATGTTTTATTGCGCGACTGATCAGGATTGACATTATTTGTAGAACATACAGATTCTTTAGGAAACGCACCTCCTGTAGGAGTAGCGGTTGTTGAAACATAAGGTGTTGGCGCTTTTTTCGCTTCAAGTTGGCGATTCGCATATTCTGCGCATTAAGCATTGTGCAAAAACTCATGCAGCTCAGCTTCAGGCGCGCGTTGATAGGCTGCAGTTGAAATTTCAGGTAGCATACCGCGCTTTAATTGATGTTGAAGCATTTCGTTGAACTGCTCAGAATCGGTTTCAATATGAGGTCTAGCACGTCTTAATTGTTTGTGAAGCGCAAGATAGTAAGCTTGGACAGACTCATTGGGCTGTTGCTTACGGTCAAGAAAGTGGTCATATAACGTATCGTGATCGAGAGGGCGAAATTCCGCGATCATAGCATACTTAGTCTTAGTATAAGAATTACGCACTTCTTGAGGTAACGCTTCATACAAATTTAACGCATAGTCGTCGAAAAATGATGAAACAAATTCAGCTCTATCTTTTTTGTCGATTTTATATATTTTTGCCAATCTTTCAAATTCACTGAAAAATTTTTGAATATCCGTTTTCTCACCCTGAAAAGATTTCCTAGCAGCGACTGCAATATACATTTGCTGTATAAATGGACCACGATTAATGGCTTCAGCAACAGATGATTTATCATGAGAGGATGATGATGATGAATCCGAGTCATGACGCGAAGCAACACAAACTACGATTACGACGCTGAGCGATGCAAATATTCAGGCTGTGACGTGCTTGTGTCTTCATCTGAAAATGTGACGCGACGCTGACTGGTTGGCGGCGCGACTATATTGTCCCTGATAGGCATGGATTCGTCGTTAGGAATTGCTAAATCACCCTGCGCTGAAAAATTATCGCTCCTTAGATGCAACGCGTGCTGCATGGGCGCGCTTTCCGCGTTAGGAGGAAAATAATGCAAAGGCGGCGGATTTAAAGAAGGATGTTGCGTATTATTTACAGCATTAGGCACAAATTCGGGTGCTAGCTGGTTTAAAGGCTGCTGCAAAAATTCTGAAAAAGTAGGCGCGTTTTCAACACTTTGCTGATTAAACGCGTGTTGCGAAGGATGCGCAGAACTAGAAAAATTTTCCACAAAAATAGGGTTTTGCGCATGCTGCTCAGGAATACGCGAAGATCTAAAATCAACAGACGGGCGCTCACTCACAGGTATAATAGGCACGAATGTCCTTTCAGACGCGAGTGTAACCTTAGGCTTAGGATTAATTATAGGAGGCCGGATGACAGGTGATGAATTATCAAACTTGGTTTCGTTATTTACCGTCTGTTTGACACGCCGTTTCGGTAACTCGATAGGTACATAATTAATCACATTTTCGTCGTTATGTACTCGCAAAGACTGATTAGCCTCAGGGCGAGCAGAAAACGTAGCCGTAAGCCTTAGGTTATTAATTTTGTCACAAATTTGGCGCATTTCTTGCGCATGCTGAGAATTCAATTTTTCCTGTTGGGCATTCATTTTCTGAAAATTCTCGAGAATAGCCAAAAGTATTCGATCAGAATTTGTCGAATTTGGACGAGCTTCGTCCTCATTTTGCCTTTCAGATGCATTACTTTCCATATCGAAAGTTCGAACAGGTAAAACGGCTTCGTTTTCCAGCTGATTATCATTATTCGCGCGTAAGTTATGATCATTATTAACGATTGTTACGTCAGAACGATTTTCAGCAAGTATATTGACAGAATTTCCGCTTCCTGAACGGATACTGCCAGCAGTGGATTCATTATCAGAAGGAATGACAGAGGTATTATTCGCCGAAGGGGTAATGCATTATTATCATTCGCCGCAGAACTGGTTTGATCATTTTGCAATTGGCGCGCAGGATGAGATTGTGGCGGCACCTTTTTAACTGGAGGAGTACGAAGAATTTTCTTACCACCCATTTTAAAAATGGAATGTTTGAAATATGAACGTTAGGTAAATGAAAATTTTTCTCCAAAAATCGGCTATCTTTAAATCCGAAAAAAATTTTCGAATTGGAACCCTCTAGGTATGGGTTTTTCAAAACGTACCTCTGTGTACCAAAATAGCAACAAGTACGAAAGAGAGGCGGAGGAAAAATTATATGCGTGGCGAAAAATATATTGATTAGTCGATTGGGTATAGAAAAAAAATACCAACGACTTTGCCACAAGTACACAAAAATTTTTTCCACAAATGCTTAAATTAGCAACTTTGTTCTGAAGACACAAAATTATTTCCGCAGCTGCTTAAATCAGCAACTTTATTTCGAAGCCACAAAATTTTTTTCCAGATGCCCAAATTAAATGCGTACTGCGTCACGCAAATAATATGATAAAACTAATACACATATTTAGAATGGCCAAAAATAAATATTTTTGGGTAGGAAAAATATTATGTATTAATTTAAATGATGACAGACACCGGATCGGTTGTCGCGAGCAACCTCAAGGGGGACCTCCACTGTAACTTTTAGGGCTTTAGTTACCTTGGAGTTGTCTTAGCGCGCGCAAACGAGTTTGCTGATTAAGTACTTGAAGTATGTGCGGATAACTAAACCGACAGCACGCCGCCGGGGAAGATACCCAACACACAACAACTACCAAAGCAACGAACCCCAATAAGTACCTTCGGGGCTTACCTAAGTACCTTTGCTACAACTAGCGCTGGATAGGAAACTGCGGCAATTCACCTGCACTTTTCCAATTATGGGAAGGGAAATCCGACCGCGGTTCCTAACACAGGAGTAATTAGATAACCCCGGTATTTGCCCTAGGTCCTTGGACCTTTTTAGACCAAAAGAATAATTTTCGCGAAAAGGATTGAAAAGGTTTCGCGCCAGATTACCTATGGCGAAACTACTTACGAATTTTGGTTCCAATAGCACTCTGTACTTAAAACTAGAGCTGTGCCGGGGCCGCCTTTTTTGCCGGGGCCGGGGCCGGGGCGGGGCTGGGGCCGGGGCCGGGGCCGGGGCGCGGGGCCGGGGCCGCCTTTTTTGCCGGGGCCGGGGCTGGGGCCGGGGCCAGGGCCGGGGCCGGGGCCTGACCGGGGCCAATAATAGCGTGCTTTACCATGCTCATAGTACGACCCTGCCCTACCCCTTATATGTACCTATGCATATATTCTTGCTTGTAGATATGCACGTCAAGCGTTAATATTTGTTGGGATTACAAGATATAACAGAACATGGGCATTGGGGGATCTAGACCCCAAGAATTCACATTTCCCCCAGAAAAAATCTGCTAGACCTAGACCCCCAGAAATTGATTTTCAGAATTTTTTCTGTTTTTCTGCGGTTTTTTATGCTAATGGATAGCTCTCATTGAGAAACGCGAGAAAAGGGTGTTTTTTTCGCTCTACCATATATTATCAGGCACTTTTTGAATTTTGGACTCCTAGAATTTTTGAGCTGCCCATGTATGGATTTAACTCCTCTGACTTGGATGCGTTTTTCAATGTGCTTTACTTTGCACTTTTGAAGGCTTACTATTCTATTTGTTCTGATAGACGTAGCTGTCTGCTACCAAGCAAGCTGGAATTGCTCGTCTATATGAATTGCAATTTAAAATATGTCAATTTTGATTATTAATTAGAAATTTGCACCAATCTGACATAGTGAAATAAAGATTTGAATTAGCAAGATCTGTGGTTTGCTTGAAATTGAGTTTGAAGGTAAATCTGCCCAAAACATTATCAATTTTCTCTATTATAATCAACTCTAACATTGGCCCCGGCCCCGGTGCCGGGGCCAGCCTGGCCCCGGCCCGGGGCCGGGGCCTAGGCCCCGGCGCCGGGGCCGGGGCCGGGGCCTGGCCCCGGCACAGCTCTACTTAAAACACAACAACAAAGAGCTCTATTCCGGGCTGTCATCAACAATAAAAATTATGTAATAATTTTTATAGATTTTTTGGTTCGAAAAAGGAATTATGAATTTTGCACGAAACGATAAATAAAAGGTTTTACCCAACGAAATCCGGCAAGAAATAATATAGAGGCCGGCCAATTCCCAATCCTTAACTGCCTGCGGTATAATGCACCTCTAGACAGCTAATTTTCTAGCTTTTACCAAATCAAAACAATGTTCAAGAAATGGCGCTGATAAAGTCGGAAATGACACGCCGACAACACAAAAGGCTAAACTGCCACCAACTCACTAACTAATCAGACTAATCCTCGTAGGGGGAATGGCCTACAGTAATATAAGAAGAAAATTTTGTATAATGTGTTTATAACAAAAATTGTGTGCTTCTTGCACGTAGATTTTTCAGGTCTCCGCACAGGCTCAACGTGAATAGCGGTCATGTCGCCTATGTTTTAAATGTGAAAAGTGATAGGGGACTAGTAGGGGTTCCACAGTAAAAGGTCGCATCTTTGTATCCCTCGCGACACATAGCGACAAGAGTCCAACCAATTGACACTGCGTGGTCGGAATGCCTCCGCATGTCATACCATCGATCTGAAAACTAAGGCTGGATCGCCAAAGTGGAGACCAAACGACCGGATGGTCGAAATTGGCGCACTAAGGTGCGCAAAGGCCGTACTAAGTAACGGCACGTGTAGATACACTATCTACAGTCTACACTCATCTTATAGATCATCTTTTTAGTCATTAGCATACATGAGCAGCAAAAAATTCTGGGGCGAAATCGCCAAAAATATTACTAAAAATAGAATTCTGGATGGGTCTACAGTAATCTGCGGTGTTTTTTCAACTGCTGGAGGGGGTGTATACCCCCAAACCCCCTATGCTTATGTGCAGTCATAAGCATAAACATCATTGAAAAATACAAGGTAGTGAGTATACTTTACATTAAACCACTGTCATTTCTCTCCCATCGCTTAAACCAGTGTTCGAAAAAAGTTTCTCATTAATGTGTAGGTATAGTGCACTCGGAGTAATGGATTCACAACGCGGCCGGTATGTGGGTCAGCCGGGGCGATTTTTGACCCGAAAATGACTTTGAAAATTATTTAAAGCGCTAAACTTGCGTAAAACTGACTAAATTGAAGTTTCTGGCCTATTTGTAGTGCTTTGCAAAAGAGTTAAGGCTTTTTGGTCTCTTATTGACTTTGGTTTCACCTAATTTTTCCAAAAGAACTTCCTTTTTGTCTAGGTAAAGGTTAAGACTCCTCTACGTCTGCTCGTGTTCGTGGTACGATAGATAAGTGCTTTTCATAGGTACAGTTCGTTTCGCTCACAGGCTGCATACCTATAGTCTGTTTCAAAATTCTTGAGTTTTTTACAGTAAAGTGATTTATAAGCAGTAAAAATTTAGCTAATCGGCGTAAGGCATTTCATTTGGTTAGCTATCGTCTAATGCACGTTTGACTCTTAAACCTTGTGCCTTGACAATCTGTGTCAATTCGGCTCTTAGGAGCTGTGAGAGTGCGACCGGCTGCCTCGTCAGGAAAAATACCCCCACACGCGCGTAGACTAACTACACTCGTTGTGAATTGAATGACAATACCTAGATCACTTCGGGAAGCGGCGACGAAGTTTAAAATGTTACGAGGTAGCTCACTGTACAATAAGCGAATCAGTTGATGCGAGAGGCAGGTACTGGGAACTACTATTTGCCGATTAGCTGAATTGCTAATACTTTCGGATCACCTACCATGAGCAGTATCGAATTCTGAGGGTCTGGTTGGTGTAAAAACGGCAAAAATGCCGAAAATGTAATTATTAGAGGTCAACTAGATACTCGGAGAGTTTATACCCTAACCCCCATGCTTAAACATCTGTGAAACAGCATAACATTTTAAAGTTCGCTGCCGCTTCCCGAAGTGGTTTAGCGGTATTACCATTCAATTCACAGCGAGAGATCAGTACCTGGTTCGACTCCGCGCTGTAGGGGTGTTTTTTCTGTGTGAGGCTGCCGGTGTCGCACCTTAAAGTGTCCGGCCGGACAATTTAAGGTCTTAAAGTATCCGGCTCTGCCTTAAAGTGTCCGGGTTACGCTGAGTATACGTGCGCATACACGCCCTCGCAAATCACTCGCTGTACAATCAGGTAAGCTTGTACAATGTAATGAGGAACATATGTATATATGTATATACATAAACTAGCAAAGAAAAATGCTCCGATGGAACAAAAAAGATGAATATACTTGGAATTATGGATTATTAAGGATGTAAAAGGAGGGGACTAGGAAAAAGCTTACCTAAAGTCGCCAAATCTGAAAAAATCACACTTTCTCTAAGCAACGCAAAAAATCGAAGTATATTCTGCGGCCTCTAAAAAAGTGTCTTCTTAAATAATTTTCAAAGTTTCAGATAAGAGTGTATAAACGAAATCTATAATGTTTACTTTTTTAAATTGCTGGCGAGCAGCAACGCTTGTATTTAAAGTTGCTTTATTTTGTTTTGAGCATTATAGCAAGCAAAGCAGGGGCCGATTGATTAGTGCACACAACCGTTACGGGCATGCTAGTGTACCTAGATTTAGTCTGTCTCAAGTCAACTTACGCGTTTCCTACTGTTTTAAACCAACAATTTATTCGATTGTCTTGGATGCATCAATATTTGCTATTTCATTCAATTGGCTTAGAAAGACTGTTAGTTTACTCAATATCGTTTCCCATAGCTGGTGCATAGCTAACGTGCTGCTTTTTCAATCATTTTCATGATTAAATATTTATTTTAATCTGTTGGCCGCAGAATATACTTCGATTTTTTGCGTTGCTTGAAGAAAGTGTGATTTTTATCAGATTTTGCGACTTTAGGTAGCTTTTTCCTCGTACCCTCCTTTAACATCCTTAATAATCTACAATTCCAAGTATATTCATCTTTTTTGTTCCATCGGAGCATTTTTCTTTGCTAGTACCCCACTTTTAATTAGCATGATTTGAGTACATCAGTCAGTAAACACATACAGTAACATGCCACAATAATGACAGCAGTCCAAGAACGCGGAAAACAATATTGTTCTTAACATCAGCATTATGCTTTTTAAACAAGATGACAGATGAAAGTTTTTCAGCATAAACTTTACGCAAATATCAAGTGTAAGGAACACTATCGCTCAGATTTGGAAGTAAAATAAATTTGTAGTATAAACTACATATTAACAACAAATGAATAGTGCAAACTTCACACAACTACTAGGTGTAGAGAAAACTAACAGTCAGATTCCCAATTCTGATTTTACATGGAACATATTGAAAAAATTAAGCTTCGGCAAGGCTCTAGAATTAAAGTTAATATGCAGTGTAAACTTTAGACAACCCCAGAGTGTAAGGAAAATTTAAGTCGGATTCGTAATTCTGATATTACTCTGATATTACCCCAGAGTGTAAGGAAAATTTAAGTCGGATTCGTAATTCTGATATTACTCTGATATTACGATCAAAATTTATTAAAAAGTTAAGTCTCCGCAATGGCCCGACGACAAATAAATATCAGATGTAAACCACTTTAAACATTTGGTTTCTGGTTCATTTTTAGACTTGAGATTATGTCCAGACTCATAACCCAGAACTTGGCAGAAAAAAACAAGACATAAACACCTTTAACTCCCCTATTTTTTACTTCATCTCGAAAAAGCTAAATATTGATGTAAACAAACGCAATTCGCTGTGACGCGTATCCCTTAGAAAGTACTTTATTTTGATCCTATTCAACCTTGCCCGACTACTGAACAGAGAAAGTGGCGAACAAAAAAATGGACAAGCACGTATTTTCCACCGTCCACCACATTGCAAACTTTAAAAATCTGAACCTAACGCTCCATTAAGTGTAAATAAATTCGGTTCGGGCCAGTTTGTAGCCCTTTGATTGTAGTACGTTCAGTGTTTTGTTTTTGCACGGGCCTCTTCGCACCGCGCAAAAAACCTCCCAAAATCCTTTTGCACGACCGAAAATTTTTTTGTACAATGTATTTTATATACAAAAATTTTTCGCGCTTCGCGCGGTAGAATACTGTAGGTTTAGCCGTTATATCTTTCACACTATGTTTACCCTGAGAAAACGACAGATTTGCGATTTCTGTAACAAATTTTCAGCACATTTAATAGTTTCTGCAGGAATTTAATGCTCAAAAAATAAAATGACATATTTTTCTAGAGATTCATGTTATAAGTGGATAAATATAATAAGTCGCGCGAAGCGAGAAAATTTTTTCCCTATTTTCGAGCCAGAAAATCTTAAAAATGATCAAATGTAAAATTTTATTTGAAATGTTTATGCTGAAAATATCTATAAAAGTCAAGAAATCGCGCGAAGCGCGAAACTTTATTGGAAATTTTCTACAAAAAAGCACTTCAGATTTTTCACTTTCTAGCACTGAAAAATGTGTATATAACAACACTGTAATGCTAAAATTAAAATAGGACTTCAATCGTCATAATTATCGAAATCCTGTTTAAAAAATATGAAAGCTCTGAAAATGGCATGAGCAAAAAATGAAAAAATAGCGTAATTACCTATTAACATGACGCAGAAAACTTAATTAACAATTTGTAGGCACTGTAAAGTAAAACAAAAACCTCATGATTCGTTCAACCTGGTCTAGAAATTTACTACATTGAGGGGAAAGTGTCGAAAAAAGGCACGGGACATCAAGCTCTAGTACCGAAAATCTTTGCATTTTTTTCAAAAAGTGCTCATTTGAAACTTTTGCACTTTTAAAATTGGTTGACCTTCGAAAAAAGTAAAACAAGCTAAAACAAGATCCACGTCTTGCTAATTCGGTAATGGAATACGCAAAGTAGAATAAGTCTGTCTGCATCAGAAATGAAAATAGGATGAGAAATTGAACTCAGTGGGCGCGCTGGAAAGAAAATAAGATATTTTGGTGTTATCCGGCGCGAAGCGCCGAAAATTTTTTGAAAATTTGATTTTAAAGTGACCTGGGCGTTCAAAAATCGACATATTTTACATTATTTTTACCCAAATTTTTCTTTGCACCGTGCAAAAATCACCAAATTTTTTCTTTGCACGGGCTCAAAAAAGTTTGCACTGTGCAAAAAAAAAACACTGAGTACGTTTGTATGTGCAAAACGTATGTTCCGCAAAATATTTGATATGATTTACCAATCAAAATACGAAAAAAACCTGTTTTTTCGCCCATTTCACACCTCAGATTTCGAACTTTACACCCCCATAAGCAACTCAATATTACGTTTGTTTGAACGCAGCTTGCTTCGACGTGTAGCACTTAAAAGTTACTTTATTTCTATTTTATTCAATTCATCCCAACTCATAACCGATAAACTTGGCAGAGAAACCTTGGACAAAATCTGTTTTTTTTACTTATCCACTAGAGTGTAAAGTTTAAACCCCTGGTACTTAATGCGTATTCATTGTAGAAAAGTTTGCTGGTAAGCACAAGATAGCCCTTAATCCGTAGTACATTCCTGTCAGAAAAATTTTCTTAAAACTCATAACCGGAGTTGTTGGCAGACATAAACAAGTCGAAAACTCGACCAAAATGTCTTTTCACCCCCAGATTTTCGAACTCTTTACACTCCCATTCGAGAAGTAAGGCGGAATTCAAAAACAAAATAGTGTCATCTGCAGAACCTAAATAGATGAATAAGCCAAATGAAGTACATGGTTTTGCCAAAAGAATAAAAAAAATGAAAAAGTCTTTATTCAAAAGATTTGAACCGATTATTCTTTTTTTAAACCCACATGCGAGAACGGACACGTGAGCCACTGCACCAACTCAACAAATCCATGGACGTAACCAGGGGGGTCTGTGGGGTCTCGAGACCCCCCAAAATTTTCCAAAAAGTAAGCATGTGGGGGGTACATGCTTTTTACTGCCTGTCCAACAAGGTCGCACAACAGTGTCTAGCTAATTAAAGTCTGAATTAACAATTAAGTGCAATTGAGTCATCGTTAATTACTACAAACGATCAGGCTTCAAGGTAGGTAGGTACCTACTGTCGAGTAAATTCTTATGAAAAAGCTATATAATCATGTGTGAAACAGACTGCAATTATGTGCTAGGTACATGTAGGTTGTAGAGGTACTACTACAAACGATTAGCCTTCAATATACATATCGGAATCTACTTAAATCAACAGTTTACTGTAATTGAATTATCGATATTCACTACGAACGATAAGCCTACAGGTACCAAGGTACACACATATTGTGAGAAAAATTTATACGAAGAAAAGCTATGAGGTTATGTGCGAAACATACTATGTTTGGCAGATTTCTGTATAATATAGAATTGATCATTATTTGCTATACATAGCTGTACATATGCTTATTGTTCGGAAAAATGCTTGAATGAGTGCAGTTATTGCACATGAAACAGATTACAGATCTTAAAGGTGCTCTTTTCGCAAATTTACTTCAACGACGATTATTACTGTAACGTCATTGAACGATGATCAATATATGGGCGTGTTTACTGTTGGGTATTGTAGAAGAGCTGCTTATCAAGCCCTACAGTCGTTTGCTCATGGAAAACTCGTTATGGCGAAGAGGCAGACGAATTTGATGGATTTGTTTTCTAGGTAAAAAAATTTATGCTGTTCTTCACTCATCCTAATTTTGTTAAATTATTTTTCCGTCGATTGAAAATGAAAATATCATTTGTTCTGTTTAACATTTTAAATTTACTCTACTTTTCTAGAAAGAATAAAGAACCAAGGTTATGGGGTGACTCAGAAACAGTGGGAGACCGATTAGATGAACAGCAGCCTAGCTGCTCTGAAACTATGAGACAATTAGAAGTGGCTCATGACATGGAATCTTTAGAGCAAGCACCATCGACAAGCTTAAGTAAGCAACGAATTTTGAAGTAACTAATTGCTAAATATTTCAGTCTTGTCGTTTGAACTACGTACGCACCTGCATATATGGCAATGTACCATTCATTTCCATATAATTTTGAAGAATATTGCACTGTGGATAATTTCTGGAGGCTTAATGTTTAAAATTATACTAAAATTATATCAATGTCTCTCGATATCCTGTCTCGCGTGGATCAAAAACATCGAATTTTCAACTTTTCTACTCAGTAACCTCCAGATATGTCCCATGTATTTTACTGCTTTAAAATTAAGCGCACAAATTTGACTCATCCGTGCTCAATCAACGCGTTTTCACTTATAAAATGAAGAGAAGATTATGCGACATATGATGAGCCTAATTCTTTAAAATCTGAAGAAAAACAAGGGGTTTGTATAAAGATGTAGAGTCAAAAGACTTTTATTCAAAATTTGAGAAACTCAAAAGAAAACAAAGTTGATAATGACATTGTTTGCTGAGGTTCAAAATGCATCATATATTTTGAACCACGAGAAATTATATCCTTATTTCCATTTTTTAAGCAAATTCTAGCGATTTTTATAGTTAATTATGTTCAAAAAAAGGAAATCAGTTTTTAAACTTCTTTGTTCGGAAAGTTTTTCTGATACCTAATGAAAAATTTATTTTTTCAAGCTCTTGTTGAGATTTATGCTAGCGTCAACTGATTTACGTGAATTCATGTATTTGGTAGGTACCTCTCTATGATTTAACATAACGTTTAGCTAGTGTACCTACGTAGCGTGTGATTGTTGCTGTCTAAAAAATGTGAAAAGTGCGATTCCGATAGTATTTTAACTTCTCTGTTGTAAAAAAATTCGATTACTTACATAAGTCGTTCTCTCTGAATCGTAGCATGCGTTCCAAAACCTAGACTCGCCTTATTTTTCTCAACGTTTTAGCGTCCTGCTCATTTAAAATTCGTTCGCTACTGGCGCCTGCATGTCAATGAGACAAAAAAATGTGACTAGCTGCAGTCGCTCGTGCTATGCTAGAAAGTACGCTTAATGAAATGTGCACGATTTATTAAATGAAAAATTTGTCTTGAAATTTTTCGTGTGCAGCTCTAACATATTTATCGATTAACAACATGAAATATCGAATGAGCGTTGATACCATACATGAGCAATTTCAGTAGGTACTGACGCCAATCTAAGCATTTAAAAATTATGCAACGAAATCTAGTGCTTTTTTCCCAGTAGGTAGGTACCTATATATTTTCTGAGGAATTCATCGTAAAAACGAATATAAAGCTGTCAGTGAATATGATATGACATAAAAATGATTAATGCAATTCTAGGCAATGATATTGCGAATGCAGTCGGCCAGAAACTAGAAGGTGCCGCGCTGCTAAATATGCTTGCAGATACCTGGGAACCAGAATCAAACTACAAATTTCCCGCGGTCTTTCAAAATGGATTGAATAGGAAATTTCAACATGACTGGCTACGAAAATTCAGTTGGTTAGCATACAGCAAGTCGAAGGAGGGCGCTTTTTGCAAATTTTGTGTCCTTTTTACTCATGAAACAGAAAGAAATAATCAACTCGGTGCATTCGTCAGTAAACCATTAAAGAAATACAAGGTAGGTACCTAATCGCCATGTCAGGCAGGCTCGATCTCGGGGGTATTTGAGGATTCCTGTGCTCATTTCGAAGCCTCACTGAGAGGCGTTAGAAAACTTGGAATTTGGAAATATGGTTTGTATCTTTTTGGCCAGTACGCATTAGCAAGCTCTGAATTTGAATGAAAAATTCATGTAATAAAAAAATACGACCAAAATTTTCAAAATTTACAATGTAGCTGAATTTTTGTTTCATCGTAAAAAACGATAATTTATTAGAATGCAATTTTATAGCAGAGTCCAGGTTTGAATTTAATATTTTGACCTCATTTTTGTGGGAATCTTATATCGCGTATTTTTTTTAAATGTGAAGGAAATCAATGCACATTTTTAATCGAAAAAGGTGCGCAGAGGTTACTGACAAATGCTGAAAAGACACTTATTTTTGTATATGTTTAGGTTTTGAGATATTCGACTTCACTCCTTTACTCCTCCAAATTGAGATGGTTCTTGCCTCTTAAATGTCATTATTTGGCGTGGAGTAGGTACCAGAAAACGTTGAGGTTTATGATAAACTACTAAAAAATAAGTATTAAATATATTTTCCGTCTCGCCAAATGGGTCACTCACTCACTGGGGATGACCTTCTCATTAAACCCATCTCTGCTTCAGAGTTTGCGCTTTTCATTATCAGATCAATTTTTAACTATTTCAATCTAACAGTCAGTTGATAGTAATACTTCAAATTGTCAGTTATAACAGAAATATACGAGTAAAAAGTAGAATACAAAAATTGTAGACTGTGTGCAACGGACGTAGAAAAAATCTGGCACGAAACTGTACATCTTTTCAAAATTTTCATTTAGGAACTTCACATTTCGACGCATATTGAAGTTTATCATCTCGTGCAATAAAAATCGTGAAAAATGCAAACTCGGCAAAATATCGCTTAATTTGAATTTTTGCTCGACTTGATGAAAATTTAATTTTGAATACATTTTCAGAACGCGTTTGAGTCATCTAGTGCCCATGCTAGCCGTTAGTATCACAAGGTTTCCGTTGAACAGGCCAAAAATTTTCGACAAATAGCAGAGGGTCAGTCAAACGTAATAAGTCAAGTGCGGACAAGAAACGACGAGCAAAGACAAACCAATCGTTCATTGTAAGTTTTACAAATTTACCCCATATACTGTAGTCTGTTACATTCCAAACGGCCCATTTTCGCCCTATGGGTTATTACTGTAGTAAAATATTCTACGGCTTATACTCTTTTAACATTACTGACTCAGTGCGTCACCATTTTCAAGAATTACATCAAGATAATCGAATTAAACTTTCTTCCCATGAATTAGGTATCTAAATCAGTCTACAGCAAAAGAATCTTGTTTTTTTTTGAAGAGGCTCTAATGGAAAAAGGAAAAATCCGTAAACCAGGGACGAAAATGATTGATAAAATCCGGGAGTGGAAACGTCAATGACTGAGCATTATGTTGGGGGTTTCTCCGTCCTGGGGTGGTTCAAAGTGCTAAAATGAATTCTTAAAGCAGGAACAATGACGTAAAACACCCTTAACTCCATTTACGGTGAATTTCTTCCAACCCCTTTGTTTACATATGATGCTAATCCGGACTTTAATGGGAGTTTCTCCACTCCATGGTTCGATGAGGTACTGTACCTTCCTCATTTCTGCATCTTGAAATCGCCGTTAAGAGAAATTTAGCCAAAAAATTAATCCGGGTGGGCCCGATCCTAGGCATGTGTGTAGTGTGCGACTGCATAGGGCCCCGGTTGAGCCAAGCAAGGATAAATTAGTAGGTATTTTATCTGAGTGTGCACTTTTCTTGATTTTCAGTCGTCAGACGATAAACTTCCAAGCGGCGGCGAAATATGAACTTATTTAGCTCTTGTTTATGGAATTGCAGATGATTTTTGGATCTAATTTTCTCAAGAATTTCCTGCGCTTCGCGCCAAATAATACCTTATTGTGACATTTTTATACTTCATTTGGTATCAGGAAGCCATTTTTTGCCCATAAAATTGTTTTCAAAACAATTTCAAGAGCAGATTTAAGCATCGATTTCTTATATTTTCCGAGCATAAGTTTTTAAAAATGTTCTCGACATTTGGCCTCAAAGACTACAAATGCAGAAAACTGGGCAGTGAATCAAGCTTCAAAATGTATTTCAGTCAAATTCGCAAAGTTTTCGGAGCTTAGGACCGAGTTTTCGCTAAGTTTAAAGAAATTTAACGATTTTTCAGCATAACATTGTCAGAAATTTCGAGATTTTCGGATAAATATTGCACCAAAAGTGATTTTAAATAGAATTAGACAGTGTAAAACGCCGGAAAAACTCTATTTCGCGCATTAACCCTACTTTTACCGAGCTCTAGATTCGTGATCTAGTTGCCTGTTTTCTGCAGTTTACTGTAAGGCCATAAATTTTTAATGTGGCAAGCTTCTCAGTACCCTTTTTTTACTGCAACACATGTTTTATTGAGCAAAAGAAAACGTATTGACCTATATTATATCAGAAAAGCTTGATTCCATGATTTTATAATATGTGTTACGCGCAGTGTTTTTTTTTGTACAAGGTCCGTTTGTACATGTACAAAGATGGTCCCCAAAAGTCTTTGTACATTTTGTACATGCAAATTTTTGTGTACTATAATATAGTACAGTAGCGATTTTAGTGTGGTAAAACAGGGTTTTCGATCTTTGGTAGTGTATTTTAGCTAATTTCTAGGTTTCTGACGCCAAAAATTACTAAAAATTATCTGAAAACGGCGCGAAGCGCCGAAAAATGCTGACATTTTTCCATTCTTAATGCAAATTCTGTCATTTTAAAGATATATAGGACAAATAATTTATCAGTTCGGAGCGAAGCGCCGAAAATTGCGGGAATTTTACATCTTTTTACAGTTTTTGTCTTCCTAAAAATCTTTGTACATTTTGTATACACAAAATTTTTGGGTACTGTAATATGGTACAGCAGCGATTTTAGTGTGGTAAAACAGAGTTCTTCGACTTTTCGTAGTGTGTTTTAGCTAATTTCTGGGTCTCTAAGGGCAAAAATCACTAAGAATCGTCTTAAAACGGCGCGAAGCGCCGAAAAATTTGACATTTTTACTTTTGAAATGCAATTTCTGCCATTATAAAGATATATAGAACACACAATTACTCATTTCGGCGCGAAGCGCCGAAATTTTTCGAATTTTAGACCTTTTTTGCAATTTTTGGCTTCCCAAAAATCTTTGTACATGTACAAAGACGGTCCCGAAAAGTCTTTGTACATCGGAAAAAATCTTTGCCGAGTACAAAAAAAACCGTGGTTACGCGTGTCGCAGATCGAATTTCTTACACATTTTTGAATGTTCAAATACGGTTTTTTCAATTGGTCTTCAGTTTTGTGCAAACTTAATGACATTTTTGAAATTCTCATGCTCTTGGCTACCAGAAATATGTATTTTTATTCATATTTCTCATCTCCCCAATGACTGGATTTTCGATCTAGACCTTGGTAATTCTAGGGTGCGTGACCCCTTGGTAACAGGAGGGTTAAGAGCAAATTTCTGGACCTATTTCTGATGATTTTTGGAAAAGGTAGGGTACCACACCGCCCCCTTGGGAAAATCCTAGATCGCTACTGATTAAGGGGCCTCCAAATAGGTTCTCCACACAGAGCCTCCAAATGCCTAAAACCGGGCCAACCTTGAGCTCTACATAAGGAATCCCGGTTCCTGCACCGAACATCCCAGGGTTGAATGGAGAATCTCCCGACGGAAACGAGTCGCAGAATCATTCATGCCTCCGTTTCCAGATTTTATGCATCGTTTTTGTTTCTCGATTTTACCCACCCTGAGACATAAAATTATTTATTTATAGATTGCGATTAGTAACCGAACTGCTCATTTTCTTATCACGACAAAATATTGCACTACGTGGGCGGCGTGACCATGGCCGCTTAGATCCCACTGCCTCTGTGAATGAGGGAAATTTTCGTGAATCGCTTAGATTTTTGGCGTTCACACGAAATGATGCAACGTTGCAGAGCTTATTAAGATCGATGCCAAAGAATGCTTTCTACTTATCACCGAAGATTCAAAATGATTTATTAGGCATTTGTGGTAGTCTGATAAAAGTGAAAACTGCTTTATTTTTACATAATATGAAGCAGGAATTTTTTTAAATATATACATATTTTTAGCGGAAAATTGTTTCCTGTATAAACAACGCCAAGTGTTTTGCTGTTCTTGCTGACGAGGGTACCGATGAGTCCAACAAAGCAATATTGAGTATCTCAGTACGGTATGTTGAAAATGTGAGTGATAATCTATATTTTTGCTTCCTTTGCCGCTTAAGACTTAATTCAAAATTTAAAAATTCAGGCCAACGTGAAGGAGGAATTTTTGGGCTTTGTACACCTTGAAGCAAGTAATGCAAGGACAATAGCTGATGCTATTTTGACCTTTTTAGAATCAAGTGGCATAAATTTAGAATATATGCGTGCTCAGTGTTATGATGGGGCAGCCGTAATGTCAGGCAAGCCATAGAAGTAAAGCATCTCGATTTTCTGGAATAGTTAATTTTTTATTTAAGGCAATATTGGTGGAACACAAAGCTTAGTGCGGCAAAAATTTCCAAAAGCTCTATATGTGCACTGTTCAGCACATATATTAAATCTTGCACTAAATTCTGCAGTAAATATTAATATTCTTAGTTACGTTATTACGAAAGTGCAGGCAATCACGTTGTATTTCTCGAAATCACCTAAACGTGAGTCTTTGCTAAAACAAAATATTGAAAAGCTAGGCGGTAGTCGATCCTTGGCAACGTTGTGTTTAACACGGTGAGAAAAGCTGTTTAACTTTCTTCTCATTTTGGTTTAGTTTAAAGTTATTGTCCATTTAAGTTGGATAGAGCGCCATGAAGCATTTCAACGGCTTACTGAAAATTTTGTGGCTCTTGTTGCGACCTTACGCGCAATACAACAATCTGCAACTGGTCAGGATTTAATCACGGTGGGTATTCATAGAGCCAGGGCCATTATCAGTGTTAGAGGCCGCCCCACTTTCTTGATCAAAAATTTCGAAACATATAATACACGGATAGATTTAAAAAATAAGTTCTCTTTGAAATAAGATCTTAAGATTTCCAACGCTTCACACCATTCAAATATATTTTTTGTAATTTTTTTCAACTTGTTTTTATGCCCATATTATCATGTGAATTAAACGCAGTTAGTCTTTGCACGTTTTATAATCTGTAATATACTCAATATTTGATATGTTCGTCAGTTATTCATCATATAATCTGAATTTTTAAGGTTACTGACTTTATAAATGCAATGAATTTCGAATTTGTCTTCGTTATTCATATGCTGTCAGATCTGACTGCAGAGATCGTTCCGGTTTCGCTTAATATTCAAAAAGTGGCTGTTGACTTGATTGGAATCTCAAGGCGGATTGAAAATTTAAAAAGTGATCTGCACTTGGCGTTGCAAAACGATAATCGGTTCGATAAAATATACGAGGAAACATTTTCTGGTTATTTTTATTAATATTTTAGTAATTTGCTGAGTTTATATCCTACGAGTAGACATGCTTGAAACATTATTATGAATTTCTCGGTAGCAGTAGAATTAAGTGAACAAGCATCAAGAGAATGCACTGCACTTTTTCTTTTTCTGAACTCCACGTCACAATTTGTTAGGTAAGAAGGCTGATTTTGAACTTCTGAACTCAAAATCAGAATGGAAATTTGAATATTCAAAACTCATTTAGCAGCTTTTTAATCAAGATCAAAGTATAATATGATTTTCTTGACACCGAGTTACATTATTACAAACAAAACATTTATTTATTGAATAAATTTTCATAGTTAACTTCATGGAAGAATTATAAATTAGACTTGTTTACAACCGTCGACAGAGTTTGTGAAAAATTGTGAATGTAACCGAATGTAAGAATATTGTACCTTGGACAGTTTTGACTAAACTTGTTTTATGAGCCTTTATAACTTACAGTTCAAGTTTTATTTTAGCTAACCTGTACACCACATAAGGGCATAGGGGAGGGTGAGGTGGGGGTATTACCCCGTCCTGAGCTTTGAAAAATTGATAGCTATATAGCCATTTTCGCCAAAAAAGCACTGCTATATAGCTTTTTTGGCTCAGAAAATTAGCTATGTAGCCTTTTTGAGTCCAGAAAATTAGCTATATAGTTTTTTGAGCTCAGGAGTGCTTCATAATTGTCTTTTCTGAGTTTTAAAGGCATATTTAGCTATTTTCTTGAATGAAAAGAGAGCTAAATAGCTATTTTGAGTGCAAAAAGGCTATATAGTTATGTTTTCAAGTCCAAAAAGGCTATATAGCTAATTTTTTAGCCCAAAAAAGCTACATCGCTAATTTTCTGGGCTCGTTTTTACAGAGCAGATAGCTATCTACCAATTTTTGGTTTTCACCCCTCCTGAAAGTTCGACCTTGCCCATCTATGCTGTACGCGCACACAAACTGGCTACAAATTTTATGTAAATCTCATAATCATTGTCATTATTAGTTAAAACCTTAAACCTTACAAACACCGGTTCTTTACTATGTGTTTTTCTTTAATAACCTTTTATTTGCAAGCTTCTGATGTAAAATTTTGCTTATTTTTCAGCATGGTACGAGGCCAAATTAGGCACAGAGCATATTCCATTCAACGCGGGAGAATACGCCAGCGCAAGAGAACAATATAAGTACACATTGTATAGGTCCTATCTGAAAAAATTGATAGAGCAGCTAGAACTGCGATTCAATCACCAAACACGATCTTTGTTCAAACTGCAGCATCTGATTCCAGCTTATTTCAGTAAGATGAAGTCCAATATAATAACAAGGAATTAGAGGGATCGCCCTGTTTCTTCAAAAAATGTTTGGAATAGTCATATGATGCACAATATTATTTTAGTAACTCTTCAAAGTTTGTGCTTTTTCATAATTTTCCTTCAAAGTGAGACCTAAAAATAAACATTTTTCAGACTGTATTAAAACAGAAGAAAATTCTTCCAAAATCATTCGGATTTTAAGAACCTACTGGAAAACCAGTCATGAAACATAGAATGTGCTTTTCACTCAGTATTTCAACAAATTTCTCTATATAAATGCAATTGAATTTGGTTTCACCTACCCTATGAGTAAAATCTGGACATGGATCTTATTAATGTGTGCTTTTTAACTTCTTTACGTATATACTATCTGTCTTCCTGCTATTCGCCCATTCGCATTTTCATTTGTTGTCTATTTCACGTAGTATTGCAATTTTCCAAGAATTTTTTCAATTTAAACTGGCAGTATATGCAAAGCCAATTCCTTTCGATATTACAGTAATTCAAAATTTAAATAACATTGTTGTACGATTGATAAAGACAGTTAAAGACATACCTGGGCGTGGGGTTTTGGGGGTATGCTCCCTCCAGAAGGCAAAATACCCAACAAAAAATGGCAAATACCCAACAATACCCCCCAGAATTTCAATTTTTAAAATTTTATATTTTTTCGGGTTTTTTTAATGCCAAGCCAATCGATAGAGCTCGACGAGAAACGTTCAAAAATGGTGTTTTTCGCTATAGCACGCCAATATTTGACTTTGCACCCCCAGACCTTTGGAACCGCCCACCTATGGTTAAAGAATCTTCCGTAAAGTTTTCTAAAGATGGTTAAATTGAGTACCTACACTTGCTTGCATTACATGTTCACTTAGTCTGACAAAAAATTTGCAGCCAAAGATCAGGCATTGATCCGGCAGATGTACAGCTTCCTGATGGATGACCTCGAGTGCACTGAAAGAGTGTTCCAAGCACACCTGGGCGTGGGGTTTGGGGGGTATGCACCCCCAGAAACCAAAATACCCCCCCAGAAATCAAAATACCCCCCCCCAGAATTCAATCTTTGAAAATTTTTTTCGGTTTTTTCGCAATTTTTTGATGCCAATGGATAGTGCTTGATGAGAAACGTCGAAAAATGGTGTTTTTATCGCCCTACCACCATTTTTAAGGCCATTTTTTGACCTTCAAAAAAATCTTGCACCCCCCCTCCCCAGAATTTTCTTGCTGCCCACGTATGGTTCCAAGGCGAGTACAGATCATGGTGCAGTCAGTTTTCAAGCTTAGATGTGGATGATTTGCCGAAAGATGTGTCAAGTGCTCTGTCAACGTGCAATTCCGATTTTGATCCAAATATACAAAGAGCTTTGCGCGTAATTTTTTATGTCACTTCACATCGATTTTAGCAAAAGTGTAGGCTTATAGACTGTTTTATGTAAACAGACTTTCAGTTTTTGTCAGAGAATTTAAGTTGTAAGAATCTGACTGCTCACATGAGATACAGATATCAGTTGATAACCATTTAATTTTTGCTACCTGAAGTTGTATTACAGAGGTTATTTATAGTCTGTTTCACATAAGTTGGTGCATGAATTTTAAGAATTTTTCTATATGTTAACCGATAGCGTACGATAAGTATGGATCAATTCAACGCAATTGCAGAAATTCTGGTTTACAACATCTAAGAATCGTGAACATAAAAGCACAAACTTATGTGAAACAGACTATAGAAGCCTTTTTTGAAGCTATTGATTTGTTGTAAGCGTCGAGTAAAATGAACTAAACACTTCCTCATGAAATATTTTATTTTAAAAATATGCATAGGTATTCGTTTTGTAGGTTCTGCTCACAATACCTGTAACAACGGCAACTCCAGAGCGAACATTTTCTACAATGCGGCGGCTGGAAGACCTACCTGAGATGCTCGATGACTCAGGAACGATGTTCAAATATAGCATTACTGAGCATACATCGTAACGTTAGCATTGACGTAGATCAGGTGATCAATGAATTTGCGCTGGATGAACGGAGGATCGACTTTTAATTTTTTTATTTGTTTGAATCTGAATTTCAATAAACTTTCAAGCAGATTCTCAGCAGCAAGTCTTGTGGAAAGAATACCTCATTATGTAAAGCGCTTTTCAAGTAAGTATCAAATGCTTGTTAGTTAGGTTCTGTGGAATTCAATGGATTACTGCACTTGCACTATGGCCATACTTTAACAGCCCTCAAATTGTCATATCACTTGATGACGGACTAGGATGCTATGTATAGCACCTTATGCACTGAAGAGTATACTGAAATAGTAGGTATTTATGGCTATATATATACATTGCTTATCACTGGAGTAAGACCCCCCAAAATAAAATCCTGGTTACGTCCCTGAAATCAGTCGGTTTCAGTTTGATTATACTATATTGAAAAATATTCATCATTCTACTGATGTTTAAGAACAGTGCATTTATGATAATAAAAATAATCTATAATATTAATTTCAAGTTGTGTGTAAGTGTGTGTATGTGTGTGTGTGTGTGTGTGTGTGTATGTGTGGGGCAAAAAGTTTTTACTAGATAATTTTATGATACATATATTTTCACTCAATGGGTATTCTCGGGCGCTAATTACAATTTTTTGATTAAAATGGCTCGATCGGACTCCGGAAACCCGGAAACTACGGATTTATGTAAAAGGTTTTGGTAGCTCTAGCCGCTTATGCAATTGCCGCAGGGTAAAATTTTAAAGCCACCCTAGATCAACTTTTTATGCGCTATCGTCTGGTGTTAACCACTTTACACTACAGTGTAAATTGATGTTATGCCGTTAGAAAAACGTGATTTACGAGTGAATTTTATCAAATATCTCAAATCGCAGCCGATAAATTTTTTAAAAGTTTTCACCAATTATTGGATATCTTACTGTAGAATTTGAATAAAATTCACGGATTGGTTCCTGAGATACGGGAGCCCAAAGGTACCCTATTCATAGTGTAAAATTTAGGTTTTTGTCTTTTTGCAGAAGCACAGATTGACTGTTGCTTCCAAAATTTGGCCCCTGGGGTTTACGATCTGGCATCATAAAACATGTATGAGACGGGCTGAAAGGAAATCACATACGGGTACTTATAAACATGATTAATCACTGGAAAAGAGCTTGCACCAAGTCAAAATTTTTACCTTGTAAACCAGCGCGCGTGAAATTTAATGCGCAGCAATCGAAAGCAGCAAACATGCGGCTTTCGAAAATACAAATCCAAATGTTTTTGCTTCTAGCGCTAATTTAATATGCAACTTTTTGCATTTGCTTACAATGAGGGCAAAGTTGAACATTGTACAAAGTTGAACCCGACGCTATAAGATAGGACGTGATACAACATACTCAATGCTATACAATAGGACGTAATGTAACATACCCCATGCTATACAATAGGACGTGATATAACATGCCCCATGCTATAAGATAGGACGTGATATAACATACCCAGTGTTACAGGATAGGACGTGATATAACATACCCCATGCTACAAGATAGGACGCGATATACCATACCCAGTGCTATAACATATCCTGTGCTGTAAGATTGGTGTCCAAAACATCAAAAATATGGTTGCACCAAAAAAATCTTTAAACATCCCAAAACATAAAAAATAGTTTTGGCCAAAAAAATTTTTTAAACACCTCAAAACATCAAAAATATGGTTTTCACCAAAAAATTTTTAAACCTCCAAAATCATCAAAAGTATGGTTTTGGACCAAAAGAGTTTTTTCATATTCCAAAACGTTAAAAATATGGTTATGATCAAACAAAATTTTTAAACATCCTAAACCATCTAATGGTATAATTTCCAGAACATCCCAGAACATCAAAAATATGATTTAGGATAAAGAATTCTCAGAACCATTCTATAATGTCAGAAATATGGATTTAATCAAAGAAATGGTTGACAAAAGAGTTTTAGAAAATTTAAAAAATACAATATGTTTTTACCAACAATTTTTTTTAGAAATATCCCAAAAACATCAAAAGTCCCGAAAAATAAAAAAATACAAGAGACGTCTCAATCCCATACAGCTATCAGGCCTAAGTTCAGCCAGGGCAACGCCGGGCAGCTCAGCTAGATATAAAAAATATAAAAACCGCTCGCCGATCCATTGCAGAGTCATTCAATTTTTTATACTAATTACTGGTTAAGATATTATTTGTTTACAAACACTCTAGCAGATGGGGAAGCGAAGCGCCCCATTTGCTAGTTATTGATTAAAGAGGAGTCAAAAAACCTCTGAAATAAGAAAAATCCGATCAAACAATATGCGATACGGAGTTATCTACTGGCATTAGAAAATTGATGTATAATTCAAAGTTCACCTCGTCATACCTCAACAAACACTGGCTGTAGAAAATTTTAAAGGTCAGATTCGTTATTCTGACCTTACGGAGAACATTTTTTTCAAAAATTCATCACCCACGACGCTCCGGGCGGAAAAATTTTTTCAGTGCAAAGTTTACACCTGCACTAATAACGCAATATTGATTGTAAAGAAACAAAATAAATTTGACGTGTAGTGATTAGGACGAGGCACATTTTAAAGATAATTACCACGTTCTGTCTACTAAGTGGAGAATATGGCAGAAAAAATATTTTTTTGTTCCAGACTCTTTACAATAAACCGCCTCTAAATTTGAAAACATTACTTTTAAAAAAGGCTCCCCTAGATTTTATAACTGTTTACCTTTTGAAACCAATCAGACTGCATAGAATGGAAAAATCAGTTAGATATGCTATTGCACATGAAAACAGTAAAAAACCGTCTAATTTACACTCCTGTGCAATAACTAATGAATGTAAAAAATTTTAAAACAGATCCGTAACCTATTAATCGGGAAAAACATTTTTTTTAAATTGGTTCTCCGACGATCATTTGAATTTTTGATGTAAACTTTACACACTTACGCCTAGCTCGGTATTGAGTGTAAACAAAAACAAAAAGAGGGGTATTTAAGTTTTTTATTATCCATCTTTTAAAAATAACCGCACCTCCCAGATGTGTGCCGTTATAGCTGTGAGGGGGACAAATTTCGCATTCGCTGTGATTAACATATAAGAAAAAAGGATGGATCGCGCTACCTATTAAACAAGCAAGCCGATACATTAGGGAGAATCCATTGCAACGTCAGTGGCGTCGTTTAGCGAACTTGGAGATAAAATCGATCTTAAAAATAACTAAATAAAAGAATTTAGGCAAGTAAACTGCACACGGTTTCATTCACTCATGATTCTAAAAAGACATGCTAAGACTATATTTTATATATTGCTTACCATGCTACCATTCATACGTGTAAAAAGGGGTGGAGATTCCCATAACCAAAGTCGTAAATATAAAAATATAAATATAAATAAAGATAAATTGTTTATTTCCCTCTCCCCGATTTTGTGCAAAAACTTGCGATTTCTTGCCACTTTAGGTGCATTTTTTCAATTTTTGAATAAAAATTGAAGTTGGCGCACTCCCCCTAATGTTCGGCGAACCTCCACCCAACACTATGGGCTGTTAAATGCCTGCTACTTTACATGGGCAGTGGGCCAAATTCTGGCAGTCAGATGGAGCATAACTGCAAATAACGCTGAATTATTTAATTCTACGGATCTACCGATTTGGAGAGAGACTTTGGATTCTGGAGGTTCAAATCCTATCCTTTTACGTCTACGTATGATGCCCACTCTATCCCAATGCTTAAATACATATTTTCTCGCTGTTAAGCACGTTATTGTGGCCCGGACACTTTAAGGTGCCGGACATTTTAAAGTGTGACACCGGTCGCACTCTATCAGCTCAGAGCCAAACTAACCCAGATTGTCAAGGCACAAGGTTTAGATGCCAAACGCGCAATAGACTATGGCCAACCAGATAAATGCATAGGTGGGCAGCACCTACTTTAGTCTGTTTCACATAACTTCGTGCGTGAATTTTAAGAATTTTTCTTAACAGTAAGCCAAAGGTTACGATAATTATTTATGTATATATATCAGATCCATGCTACAATCGCAATCTGTCGGTTTATTGTCGGAGATACTTAGTTCTAAAATTTATGACCGGACTTGCGAGAGACAGTTTATAAATTCTCTAGAGTGCTTTTTTAAAGGTCCAAAATGGTCGTAAAATGGTGTTATGGCGAAAAACGCCATTTTTCAACGTTTCTCATCGAGCAGTATCCATTGGTATCAAAAAATTGCGAAAAAATTGAATTCCTGGGGGGATATTTCGTTTTTTTTGGGAAGGTGGTATTTGGCCTTCCGGGGGGGCTGCATATCCCTCCCAACCTTATGCCGATTAGCTGAATTTTCACTGCTTTAGAATCATCTTACTGTAAAAAAGTCTCAGTAATGCTTAAACAGACTATATGTAGCTATAGTGATCATACATGAGCAGCACCTTAATTCTGAGGATGAGAGGGTGCAGGATTTTTTAAGGTCAAAAAATAGTGATATGGCGAAAAAACACCATTTTTTAACGTTTCTCATCGAGCACTATCCATTGGCATCAAAAATTGCGGAAAAAACGAAAAACATTTTCAGAAATTGAATTCTGGGGGGTATTTTGGTTTCTGGGGGGTTATTCCTTCTGGGGTGTGCACTGTGCATACGCCTACGTGTCATAATGATCCTCATAATGCGATCGAAAGATGAAATTACAAAAAAATCGAATAATTTAGAGATTCTTATTTTGAATCCTCTCAATAGAAATGTGACATTAATCATTCTCAACTTTCCAAATTTTCCGCAGCAAACTGATATTACAATAGCGTTCATCCAAAATTATGCGCTTGCTTTTAGTATGCGTTATTTTATTCAATAGATCCGGTGGTACTTACGCAACGCAAAATCACAAAAAAATTTAAAAAATCAATGCACAACAGCAACGACGCCTGAGAATGAAAAGACGAAAACAATTATATTCGGGAGCGCAAATCGACCACCTTGATGCTGAATCGTGGAAAACTTTTTTATTAGTTGGCTCCATTGGTTTCACTTGAAGAGTCAACTTACTTATCAGCTCGAATAGCATTAAGTGTCAGAAAGTTTGATCGAATGGAATAAGTCGAAGCAACGATCACAAATCACCTGGAAAATTAGATGCTTTATATTTCGACTAAGATGTCGTAACAATTTCAAACTATTATAAGCGTTTATTTGTACATTGACAGCAAGACCGGTCTAATGGGTTCAGCCAGAAACCTTTTTTGAGTGAAAATGATGATTATAAAAAACTAGAATAAAAACTATATTAATTCACAGCTCTGGTCAATTTCAAGCACTTTGCAAAAACCTTTTGGTTTTTATCCTTTCTGCCTTCATTTTGCCTTATTTCTATCATACGGCGAAGGACCCTTAAACACTTTACGTGTATGACCGATTACAAGGCCATAAAAATAATTTAACAAGACGAGTAAAAGAACTTGATTAATAAAATATGATTGTACATATCAATGTACAGATAGAATAATCCTTTACACATACAGAACAAACATGGCATAGACTTATTTCAGGCACAGTTATCTGATCTATGAAAATTGGGTTTTTCTATTAAGAATTTTCGATATTATTCACTGCGGATTTGCAGACGAATTTGAACCTTGACAAATAATACCTGCATTTATCACTTATGCTTTTATCTGCTTGAAACAAAAGTAAAATCAAAATGCAGAGTTATTGTTGCAGTTTGGTCTTTTTAAAATGAAATTAGTCACCAATGCTACATTAGGCTTAATCTTTATCAACCGAACTATTCTATTTTGATATTTTCAACTCAAAATTCTGGGCGAAAGCTAAGAAAAATTATATATTCCATTCAGGTTTTCGAGCACGTGCGATCGAAAAAACAATAAAGTCATGTCATATTCCGACTTGAATGAAATATTATTTTCAGATTTATGTAGGTCATTCGCTCTCTAATTCTATGAGGAATAATTTGAGTAATTATGAACTTAATTACAGTGAATCAGACGCTCATTAATGAATTTTATCAGACCGACATTCACATGAGACTGATTTTTCTCTTAAAAACAGCTTCAATCTCGTCTCTGACTAGAAACGGCTTGAATTATTTAAATGCAACTACTAATGATATCCAGAAATAAATTTTAAAACTGCTGACGCGCACAGAGAAACTGATAAAGTAAGAGAACGTTAAAACATTTCACTTTGTTTTTATTCCTACTTTTCAAAATATTCGGCTAATATGTTGCAAAAATTGAAAATTATTTTGATTAGGCTTCAGTTTTCTTGAAGCATTAGTTTTAAAAGCGTAAGGGGTTTGGTGGTCTGTACCCTCCATTGAAAATCCGATGGACTCCCCCCCCACAAAATCATTAGAGCCCCCAAAATCGTTGAAAGCCTCAAAATTTAAAGAAATCCCCCAGGATTGAATTTTTAGAATTAATTTTGGCAGTTTTGACCCATTAGATAGACCCCCTGGAATGCCGTTGCGTTAAATGCTATCAGAAAAATAAAAGAGATTGAGAAAAAATCACCTCATTTTATGCAATATTTATTCATGTATGTAATCTCCGGCAAAAAATTAGATACATCCGAAGCTTATATTTTTGAAAGGTGAATTCATTTTCAATACTTTCGACAAAATTTCAGGAAACTCATTAGATGACCTCAAAAACAATATTTTTATCTACGAAATGGCGTATGTAGTAAGCGTTGGTAGAATAGCACATCGGTATCCTTAATCATTCCTGTACAAAAGATAGCTAAACATTGCGGTTTCGAACAACCGGCCTTTTTTATAACTTTTTGTATAATTCACGAAAAATCGGACTTTTTGGCGAAAATATGATTCATGAAAAATCGGATTTTTTATGGGGCTTCTTCCTTCCATTACTACTTCTATTACGACTAATCTCATTATTTCTTTTATAGTCTCAATTAATACCAACCACCTTCACCAATAATTTGTTGAAAACATAAAATATTCACATACCGTTTTTATCTAGAATAAAAAACGAAATTAAAAACATGCACTTACCCGTCTTCACATATAAAAAGTAGATTTAATAAAATAAAAATGCACTTACCATCTTCCATCTAAAATAAATTTTTTTACTAGGAAACAAAACGCATAATTAAAAAGCAAGCTAACCCATCTTTCACCTGTAATAAAATATTATATTAATTATGAATACACAATATTAGCTTACCCATCTTCGCCTGAAATAAAACTTACCCGTCATGCCTGAAACAATAAAATATTTCATGTACACAAATAAAATAAGCACTCACTAGCTCTATCCGACCTCCTAAAACGTAATCTGGAATAAAAACTGAGACAATTAAAGTCAATTTTTGTATTTGTAATAGAAGAAGGCTTGTCTAATTTTTCATCAAAAATTTAATCAGTTTTTTATCGAAAATTCCAATTTTTCGCACGCTCTATGTGTGTGCACTCTCATTTGAATCTGTCCTTGCTACATAGAAGCGGTGCATTAGATGAAGTACTTTTTTTAAATTTTACTTTACAAAAGACAAACAATAACAGCAAAATATGTACAAAAAACAAAAAAACGTAGGTCACATAATATCATAGCTAATATCCGTAAGGCAGCGTGGTATAATCCTGAAGCACCACCCTCTTGTCGTATACTAATTTATACCGTTTGGTGGTGTCCTCCTTAGTAATTTGATGGTTGGTCAGGCGCCGAATTTGAGGAAAATAAATTCATATCATTAATAATATCGGTCCTCACAAACTGGCGCACCATCGATCGGAGGGTTCTGAAGTTCATATGTTTGGCCGTAGCAGAACTCAATGTAAAGCCCCAAAGCTTAATCATATAGTGATAGCCACTCCTGGGTGTGGGGGTATGCATTCCCCCGAGAAAACAAGATATCCCGCAGAAACTAAAATACCCTCAGAATTCAATTTTTGACATTTTTTGTTGTTGTTTTTTTCGCTATTTTTTGATGCCAATGGATAGTACTCGATGAAAAACGTTGAAAAATGGTGTTTTTTCGCCATACCACCATTTTAAGGCTATTTTTTGACCTTTGAAAAACATTGAACCCCCCATCCTACCTAGAATTATGGTGCCGTCCACCTATGGTGATTGCGTCCATCCTTGGTTGAATAAAACTTGTAAGCATAGTTCTTTGGGCCGCCTCTTACAAAGGTCCCAATACAGTTGCCTGGGCAATTTTCATTTCGTTAGTCATTCAGCCCAGGTAAGAGCCTAGGGTCACTTCATTATCATCCTTGCCCAATGTTGACTTTGAGATGACACTGTCCGTGTCAAGGTAAAGGACCCGCTCACCCAGCTTTTCGATATAGCTGAATAAACGCAAGCGGGCCTGCGCAGTAGCGTACGCGGCGAGTACACAGTTGGTATTGCCCATGTCTTCGACAAAGTCATTTTCTTTGGTATAAGTCACGGCCACTGAATTATCGTTAATAATGTTGATTGATTGTACAATAGTAGCTGGTTCAAATACTAGGGCAAAGTAAGGTTCGGGATCATTGAAGAAAACTATTTGGCCATGTTGTTCCGCTGGCCGAATATTCCCCAGAATGAATTGAGCATGAGCTAGGCCAGAGCTCGCATTCCGGGGTCTTCTTGATCTTTTCTGCCTCCAACAAATGCCCTTATTTTCCGAGTATTGTTCAATGTACTTCCGCCTATGCTCCTCTAAAGAGACCACCATTAGGGTTCAGCTCTGGGCCATACTGCCCGACCTCACCATAATGCCATACTTCACGAATATCAAGGATGAGGTAGCCAAGATTGAGCGCCTTGTACAGTTCCTAAGTGACCCAGTCGCCTGTAATTTCCCTTTCATCAATGTTATGGTTGCACATCACCATTTGATGTTCCTTGGAGCACGTGCAGCACAATGGAAAGTATAGTTTGTCATTGAACCAGTGGGCAAGTCCGTGTGGCAGCAGCACTCGGACTATCATAAATCCTTCGTAAGGGTACTCCCTGGCTGAGATTGGCGCAAAATTTTTCATAATTATAGCCGGGTGACCTAGCGGGTAGACCCCATATTTGTTAATCGTAGGGTGCACACATCGGTGTAGTTGATGTGTTCCAAGGCAGCACCATTATTATCCCACTTGATCTTATGGTACAAAGTCGTTGCATCTGTACGGCCACCGTAGAAGGCCTCACGTGCAAACGTGGGCGTGGGAGGGTTTCGGAGATATGATCCCTTAGAAGGTTGAATACCTTCCATAAACCAAAATACCCCCCATAATTCAATTTTTGAATTTTTTTCGCAATTTGTTGATGCCAATGGATAGTGCTCGATGAGAAATGTTAAAAAATGGTATTTTTTGCCATACCACCATTTTGTTGACTATTTTCTGTACTTTGAAAAATCTTGCACCCCCCCCCGAATTTTGGTGCTGCCCACTTAAACTTACGTGGATCCGATTGGGCCATAATATGAACATTGTCAAAGAAGGCCCGCATTTCTGGGATCTAGCGTATTTCAATATACAAATCGCATTCCTAGATTTCCCCCACATTGAAGCCTTGCGCCCTGATTGCTCTAACGCGCTTCTTTGTTCGCTCATACGCCTCTTCAGCTGTCACGATTTGATCGGCCATGAGCTAACGGCGGTTTTTCATGCATTTAGGACAACCATGCCAGTAGCATCCATGGAATTCGAACATCGTCGGTCCAAGAGATCTATCAACTTTGTAGGGTCATGTTGTTCGCCATTATTTAAGGCGTGTCTAATATCAATATGACGAATGTGGTTCAGCGATTTGAGCCACTTTACGGCGACAACAGATTGCCTGTCTTTGTGCCTATACCCGCCAATACTATCCGCCTTGAGGTAGGTCGATCGGAAGTCCTTCTTGCAGGCGCTGGTAATGGTCAAAGAACCGGCAAATAAATCAATGTTTGTTTGTTTCTTAAACAATCGCTGAAACTTTAGGCAACAGCGCCGCAAAATGTCAATATCTGATTCGCAATAAGCCAGAAATTCGGCCTTGAAATCGAATATTAGCTTGGTCTGTTTGTTGTACCAGGTATACAAAGTATCTCTGGCCTTTGCGTTCATCAGGGCAGGCGAAGAATAATAGGCGTCGGGCCAAGGTCCAACATAGTCCAGGTTGGCTGCAGTGTTGAATAAAAGCGGAAAAGGTCCCTTCAGCAGCTCAACCTTTTCGAATGCCTTTGGCATGGCGGATAAGGGCATGGGCATAAAGATAAATGAGTCAATAATCTTCACTGTGCTTTGACACGGGCAGAGTCAACTTCAAGTCAACATTGGGCAAGGTTGATTATGAAGTGCCCCTAGGCTCTTACCTGGGCCAAATGACGAACGAACTGAAAGACTATGGCCCAGGCAGCTGTATGGAGACCTTTGCAAGCTGCAGTCCAAAGGACTATGCTTACAAGGTTTATTCAACTAAGGATGGACGCCATCACTGATTAAGGTTCAGGGCTTTACATTGAGTTCTGCTACGGTCGAACATATAAACTTCAGAGCCCTCCGATCGATGGTGTGCCAGTTTGTGAGGACCGATATTACTAATGATATGAATTTATTTTCCTCAAATTCGGCGCCTGACCAACCATCAAATTACTACTGAGGTCACCACCAAACGGTACAAATTAATATACGACAAGAGGGTGGTGCTTCAGGATTAAACGTCGCTGCCACGGATATTAGCTATGACATTATGTGACGTATGTGTTTTTGTGTTTCTTGTACATATTTTGCCCCTTTATTATGGGCCGTCCTGTAAACCGGACGCAACTTTAATGGCTCACGACAGCCAAAATATAGTATTAAGGGGCGTGATCCTGCAAACTAAGACACTTCATGGATCTTTAAACTTGTTTTTTATACACTTTTTACACACATAGTTCGAAGGACAAGGCTTCGATGTTGAAGTTCCATGACACCGCGCGCGGTGTCGCGGGAGTAATTAATAGCATTGCCTGGGATTTTTTTGTAAGCTTGATAACTTTGTACCCATCTAGATTGCATGAAAACAAAATATCATGGAACATATGCGTTGCAGATAAAAAATTACTGCGGTATTTTTAACCCTGGGACAGGCGATCCCTTGTGACCCTCAATAAAGGGTTTTAATGTTTATGTCTTTTGCATTGTAAAATAAAAAATAAAAAAATGTGCCCTATTACGGAAAGCCGATAGGATCATTTGAATTTTGACATTAATCTGACTGAGTTTAATGTAAAATTTCAAAATAAGGCGTACTTTTAATGTAAAAATTCAAATAATGTTTGATGTAACATTTCAAAAACATGAGCCTCATAACTTGAAAAAGTACATTAATTTTAACGCAGTATTTTGGAAAGTTATATCGTTTCTGTTCTGGCGAAACGATGCAAATTCAAATAATGATTCTCAAAGATTGATGTGATAATTCAATATTTTGGACCTCTTTGATTGAAATCGCAGATCAAAGTCGCGCATCCTTTGGTTTATAGAACGTTCTGTACTGTAAGCTATAGTGACAACATTAACCTCACTTTTCAAAAAGACATTTAATCTCTTTTTTCAAAACCAGATTGACGTAATTTTTCAAAACAAGATTGATGTAATTTTTGAAAACAAGATTGATGTAATTTTTCAAAACAAGATTGATGTAACTTTTCAAAACAAGATTGATGTAATTTTTCAAAGCGAGATTGATGTAACTTTTCAAAACAAGATTGATGTAACTTTTCAAAACAAGATTGATGTAACTTTTCAAAACAAGATTGATGCAATTTTTCAAAACAAGATTGATGTAACTTTTCAAAACAAGATTGATGTAATTTTTCAAAGCGAGATTGATGTAACTTTTCAAAACAAGATTGATGTAACTTTTCAAAACAAGATTGATGTAACTTTTCAAAACAAGATTGATGTAATTTTTCAAAACAAGATTGATGTAACTTTTCAAAACAAGATTGATGTAACTTTTCAAAACAAGATTGATGTAACTTTTCAAAACAAGATTGATGTAACTTTTCAAAACAAGATTGATGTAACTTTTCAAAACAAGATTGATGTAACTTTTCAAAACAAGATTGATGTAACTTTTCAAAACAAGATTGATGTAATTTTTCAAAACAAGATTGATGTAATTTTTCAAAACAAGATTGATGTAATTTTTCAAAAGTCCTCGAAGCGAAAATTACATGACCCTATAGCAAAACCCGATAGTTACTGTAAACGCGCGAAACTCGCATTTGAATACCAGTGTAGCGTTGCCAACAGGGTTGCCGAGCTTGAGTTTTTGTATGGTTTTAGAGCTCTGCTTTTTTTTGCGTTGCGTTTTTGCGTGAATTTTTGAATTTGAGATTTTTCACTGAAAATAGGATTTTTGTACTCTTTTTAAACAAAAACGGCCAAAAAACGCATGTTTTTTCTAAAAAATCGAGGATTTGATAGCTCGAGCTCAGTGCCGAGTTTGGGGAATTTTTTTCTAATATGGTTTTGTCTCCGATTCTCCTAAAAATACTTTTTTTCTGATAGATTCGAACACGCTGAGTCCAGAAAAAAGTGTTTAGGGGGCTAACGAATATTTGCAGAGATAGAGCCCTAAGAACATTTTGTACCCTGCTTCGTCATACTTAATTTGTTTTGTCTTTCATGTATTTTCATTTTCGTTCATTCGTCTTATCCATGTATGTTAATATTTTCTTTCGACTTAGCGAATAAATTGTTGTTGTTGTTGTTATAATCACGTTTTTGAATGTTTGATGAGCTCTATCTCCACAAATATTCGTCAGCTCCCAAAACACTTTTTTTGGACTCAGCGTCCTCTAATCTATCAGAAAAAAGTATTTTTTGGAGAATCGGTAAAAAAAAATTTTTGAAAAAAAATTATGCAAAACCCCATTTTTAACATATCTACATTACCACTGGCCTAGCCAGTGGGGAGAAGGGGGCATCCCCCCGGGGAAAATTTTTACATTTTAAAAAAGTGAGCAATATGGTTGCGTGATGCTGTTTTGCGATGAAAAATCGGAGTTTTTGAAGAAAATGGTGTGGAACGATTTTGCGCCATTCTGGCAGAACTGCCATACAATTGCGCAAAAACGATACTTTGTGTCACTAAAAGACGCGGAAACAAATAATAAACCAAATCGATACAAAACTCACAGAGTTACGGTACTTCGAACATCATACTTCGACATTCACCATTTTTAGCCACTTCAAGGAATTTTAGAAGTTTATGAAAGGTTTCCAATTTTTACTAATTAATTTTTCAAGGTCGCAGATTACAAAAATTAAGTTAAACTGCGTGGAAATCAGGATTAAAGAAAATTTTGTAATTTTTTGCCCAAATTTTCAAGAAATTTTTTTAATTTCACTATTTTTAGCATTGTTTACATCCAGCTAAAGATTTCTACTTAAATACGATTCAAACAGCATTTTTGGATTATCTTAAAGTTCCAACCATTTGAAGATTCAAACAGTGGAATGCAGAATAACATGTACCCAACTTAGGTCGACCTAAGCATCTATACATCGACCTGAGCATCTATACATCGACCTAAGCATCTATACGTTGACCTAAGCAACTATACCTCGACCTAAGTGGTAGCGACCTTGACCTAAGCAGCCGAAAACACCTTCTCAGATAAACTAAGCCTAAGCCTAAGCGTCATTTAAGCAGAAACTTGAATTTTCACATTATCTAGATAGAAAGAACATGCAAAAAATTGTTTTTTCAAATTTGAAAATTTTCAAACAAAATTTTTTTCCATAAAATAAAGGTTATTTTTTCGTAATCAGCGACCTTGAAAATGTCAGATACATATGTTTTCAGCCCAAATTCGGAACATTTTTGGTAAACTAAAATACCTCACTTTAATGTAGCTATATCCTGAGCAGTGTTTTTTTTGTACAAGGTCCGTTTGTACATGTACAAAGATGGTCCCCAAAAGTCTTTGTACATTTTGTACATGCAAAATTTTGTGTACTATAATATAGTACAGTAGCGATTTTAGTGTGGTAAAACAGGGTTTTCGATCTTTGGTAGTGTATTTTAGCTAATTTCTGGGTTTCTGACGCCAAAAATTACTAAAAATTATCTGAAAACGGCGTGAAGCGCCGAAAAATATTGACATTTTTCCATTCTAAATGCAAATTTTGCCATTTTAAAGATATATAGGACAAATAATTTATTAGCTCGGCGCGAAGCGCCGAAAATTTTGGGAATTTTACACCTTTTTACAGTTTTTGTCTTACTAAAAATCTTTGTTTATTTTGTACAGACAAAATTTTTGGGTACTATAATATGGTACAGCAGCGATTTTAGTGTCATAAAAACAGAGTTCTTTGGCTTTTCGTAGTGTTGTTTAGCCAATTTTTGGGTCTCTAAGGGCAAAAATTACTAAGAATCGTCTTAAAATGGCGCAAAGCGCCAAAAAATTTGACATTTTTACTTTTGAAATGCAATTTCTGGCATTAAATTTTTTCAAATTTTAGACCTTTTTTTCAATTTTTGTCTCCCCAAAAATCTTTGTACATGTACAAAGACGGTCCCGAAAAGTCTTTGTACATCGGGAAAAATCTTTGCCGAATACAAAAAAAACCGTGATCCTGAGTAATTCTATCTTCACCAATATTGGTCCGTTTTTCATAAAATTTTTTCCGCACTTTCTTTATGCATGTCCTCCTCATTTCAATCAATATTGTTCCTTTCCACGTACATCTGCAAGTTTTCCGTTCACACCATATAGTAAAGTTTAGCTGAAAAATCGAAAAATTTGGTGCTTCGCGCCGGTTTATCCTATTATTTGGCAGTTTCTACCATTTTATTGGTGGAAAATCAAAAAATTAGCGCTTTGCGCGCATAAGAAGCATTTTTTCCGTCAAAAACATGAAAAATTTTCAGAGAAAATTTAATTTTTAATGGCTCAAATCGTGCAGGATGATGTGAAAAGCCCAAAAAACACGTTATTTAAATGGCCCCGCGCGTTTTTATGCGTTTTTTAGACAAAAATTTTTCTTTTGGAATTCCGCCCCATGGCGAAAATCCTGGCTACGCCTATGTACATTACAGCTCTGATGTTAAAAAGCCGAAGCAGGTTGTACTCGATTTATCACAGTTATTGTTTTGGACTTGCCGCACATATCAAATTGGTGCCAGCTGATGATCTAAGCCTAAGGCACAATTGGGGCAAAAATTGCTCCACTCGCTTCGCTCGCTCCGCAATTTTCGCCCCAATTGTCTCAGGCTTAGACCATCAGCTGGCACTAATGTGAATACACTTCCTAAGCCTAAGCCTAAGATGTTCGTATAAGCAAGCTGGTGAGTTGTGGGCAAGTACCTATTTGCCAAAAATTTAGCTGGCATGGATCTAATCACCGAATTTTATGTAAGATTGTTTTTTCTCAATTTTCCCAAAAACAGTGTTTTTACGCTTTTTTAACCTCAGGTCTTCAACGTAGATATGTTAAAAATGGGGGCTTTTGCATATTTTTTGCATAATTTTTTTTCAAAAAAATTTTTTTTACCGATTCTCCTAAAAATACTTTTTTCTGATAGATTCGAGGACGCTAAGTCCAGAAAAAAAGCGTTTTGGAGCTGACAAATATTTGTGGAGATAGAAGAGCCCTTCAAACTTTTAAAAAAACGTGATTATCAAAATCTTCTAGGGCTCTATCTCCACAAATATTCGTCAGCCCCCTAAACGCTTTTAATTCTGGACTCAGCGTCCTCGAATCTATCAGAAAAAAGTATTTTTAGGAGAATCGGAGACAAAACCATATTAGAAACTTTAGCCTGAGTTTGGCAACTGACATTTATTTGCATTGCTTGCTTACCTGAATAGAGATTCGAATTGCTAAATGTCCAATGAAAGCGAAAATTATTGCTTAGATAATTAAAAGAATTAATTTGAAAGAAAGTATTTGTTTGAATACATATTTAAACTTGACTGACATTTATGAGATTTTTCAAGTTTTTAGTTTTTAGAGCAATGGGGAGGTGCGACCGCCTAGTGGCAAACATAGGCCCATATCCGGATTTTGTTCCGGGGGGGGCACGACCAAAATTTTTTCAGAACATAAGGTGGACTAAAGGATGAATTTTAGTTTGCAAATGTTGCTATCCGGATTTCCTAGATCCGGTGAGAATCCAATGGAAACAAAGTAGGTATATCTTTTTTGGGGTTGGGATCAGAAGTTGTGCGCTTAAGCGCCCTGGTGAGGTTTTGTAAAAATAGCACTTTAATTTTGAGACAAGATATTAAAATGTTTACAAAATTAGCCAAATCATGGTTCTGAATTCATCCTGAAAAAGGTCAAAGTTCATTAGCAAAGGCATACCTAAGCATCGCCAAAAAATTGCTGTCATTCTTGCTTCTTGAGCAAATCTCATTTGCTCCATAAAACCTGTGAAGAACACAAGACACATAAACGCAAAAGACGCTTTAGGTTGTATAAAGACTAAAAATTAAGTGCTGGAACCGCACGCTTGGGACTAAATAGGGTATTCCTGTGCAGGGCCGTATTCAGGATTATGTTTTGGCGAAAACAGGAAAAAATTTTCTAAAAACGTTAGGAAAGACCAAAAGATAAAAAATTGAAAAAGACCATTAACGATCACTAGAGCTGCACACTTTGAAAGTTTTACTGCGCAGAAACCCTAGATATGCTGAGAATTCAAGAGATTTTTCCAGGGCGGGGGTATCTGGGGTGGCGCGCTCAGGGGCAGAGCTCCAGAAATTTCTGTCTGGATTGTAATGTTAAGATTTTCATAAAATCAGTCAAATTTTGGTACTGATATCAGTCTAAAAATAGTCAAATTTCATCAATAAAATGTTTCAATAAAGCTAAAAAATGTCCATAATTCTTGCTGCCTGCATGGTTCTCAGTTTCTGTGTAAAACTTGGGATAAATGGAAGTCATATATGCAAAATATGGTTTAGGTTGTTCAACAATCGAATATGTCATGTTTTAATTGCGCGTTGTAAGAATTAATGATTGAGAAATTGGCACAAAGCGCAAAAAATTTTCGCCACACAAGAACATGGGGGTGAGGGAGGTATTAATCCCCTGAGCTTTGAAAAACTGATAGCTTTACAGTGATTTGGGCTGAAAAACCATTGCTATGTAGCTTTTTTGGGGCTCAGAAAATTAGCTTTATAGCCTTTTTGGCTCAGAAAACTAGCAGTATAGTTTTTTAGCTTAGAAATGCTATATAATTGTTTTTTTCTGAAATTTAAAAGGATACATATACAGGGGCGGATTTAGGGGGCGGGGGAGTGGCCGCCCCCCATTGGCCCAAAATAGTGCGCAAAATTAAAGATTTTTGAGCGATTTTTAGCGATTTTTGGGTTAAAACAGCTAATATTTCCGCCCAAGTCAGGGTTTCCGCCCCCCATAGGGGTACCGCCCCCGCCCCTTAGGAAAATTCTGGATCCGCCACTGTACATATATAGCTGTTTTATAGACTCCAAAAAGAGCTACAACTATGTTTTTGAATCAAAAAGGGCTATATAGCTATGTTTGTGAGTTCAAAAAGGATATTTATCTGCTGAAAATGCTTAAAAAATAATTGTTCTAAAGTGATACTATTGTGTTTTGCTATAGAACTGTTTTTACGAAGCACATAGCTATCTACCAACTTTTGGTTTTCACCCCCTGAAAGTTTGACCTAGCGCACCTATGATTTTTGCTATTTTTTGCTAAAAAAGCAAAGGGGAGTAAAAGAAAATATCATTTTGGAGGGGTAATGTGCCCCCTAATCTCCCCTTTTGGATACGGGCCTGTTTTTCTGGCAGGTTGACACCTACCTAAGCCTTTTCTATGTAAATGAATTAAAAAGTGAATAAAGCTATGCCCAGTACCTGAATATCTGTACTTCACTTTTTTCCTCAGTTTTTGCAAGCGCTGTTTTATTGGTGTCATATTTAAATTGTGTTAAGTGCATAGCCAGTTGGAAAATGGGATTCAAAAACGCCTGAATTTCATATTTATTTATTTCCTGCTTCTTAGGCTTAGGCTTAGTTACATACATTTGTGACTGACCAAAATGTTGGTGCCAGCGTTTAAATTAAGCCAGAATGATAGGATGTGACAAGTGGAGTGAGCAACTCAAGCAAAGGCCCGCCCCTGCAAACGCCCATGCGGCCGCCTACTTTCGACCCTTTCAGTTGCAAGGTAAAAGATTAATATGTATTGCCTATCTATGGACTGAGGAGGGCAATCGTATTTCGGATTTCTCAAGTTTTATGTGTTGGCTTAATGACCGCGACAATACTTATTGTATGGAGTCCTGTTCGCTTCAGAAAAATATGTTTCTACTGAGTGCAGCAAAGATTTTGTGGTGTTAATTTGATGTTTTGAGTAGAGTCATGGTAGTAGGTACTTAGTTTCTCCTTGTTTATCATTACATTTCATTCTATGAGTAATTAAAACAATCTGAATTTTTTACGAATTTTCAGATAATTCTGTACCTACCAGCAATTTTCTCCCAAAGCCAAAATGGTGAGAAGATGCTATCATACGCTGTACACTTTCAGATCTCAGCACTAGATCTGTTAAATGATTGAAATTAAAAGTTACTCTTAGATTTAACTTGTAGAAACATTAACTTATCCATATACATACATGTAGCGGCTCCAAATTTTGGGTGGGGTCTCTGGCTATTTCAAGGCGTGGGGTCAGATGACCTCCACAGTCAATGAGTAACAAATGCATGGCCTACATTTCCTGAACTTGCTGTAAACCCTGCAGATACATTTTCGCTAAATACAATAAATTGTAAGCTGTTTTGAGTCAGTGAGTATACTCTTATCTCCAGACAAGTAACATCTCAAAACTGTGGGAGAGGATAGTCGTCTATTTCAATAAAAAAAGTCTGACTTTGGGGAAAATGGGTGACGACCGGCTTTACATGGGGGAATCCCTATCCTACATGTTATATGTAAGCCCATCTCCCTAAATCGGGGGCATATTTGGACTTTTTTCGGACTCTATCGTAATGTTAGACTCTAGAGGTGACAAATAGTCCATATTTTTCATTTGCCAACTCGCATCTTTCTAAAAATCTAGATGATATTCCTCAACCATTTATTTTTAAATTTTGCAGTCGTTGCTACAATCAGTCAAATATTCAGCTCATTATTCATTAACGATTTAGCTCTTTTACTTTATAAAAATCAGCACTCGGAACGTGGTTTTTAGGAAGTTGTTTTGCATTTATAAGAAACATTGGCCGCTTAAATTAAGTGGAAATGAGGTAGACGGATTTGAAAGACGGAGATAAATGGACAAAACCAATTTTCAAAACATTCGGTGCTTTTACAGTTATTTTAAGGCTTTTCTTTAATTTTTTAGTGATTGGACTCGCAGTGATTTTTCGTTGAGTTCTGGATTTCCAGTAAAAAAAAACGTCGGCATACAGGTAACGGCTCAAAATTTTACAGGAGGATAGCGGGGATGACTGATTTTCAAAAAGGCACCTATAAACACAAATTAAGTGTTTGCGCGAAAATCGGAGGGGGAGGGGTAGAAAATAATAGCTTTCATTAAATTGAGCCTTGTATTTAATGATTAATGAATTAAACGAAGCACTCAAGCCTATATCTAGCAGCGTAAAGAGGAATTCACACTTAATTTTTTCCAGAATTTTCAGGTAAGAAAGCTATAATTCTCACGTTCCCCAGCCTGAAAGTCAGGCTCGTATCCAGGATTTGGTTTTGGGTGAGGGGCCATGACCAAAATTCTAAAAAACAAGGGGAAACCAAAGGATGAATTAAGTAAGATGATTTACGGCCACAAGAGCTGCAGAAATTGTAAATTTTGCTTACAGATGCCATAAATAAGGGAAGAATCCAATGGGCACCATCTTTAAAAAAGCTCATTTTCGGCATAAAACCTATACAGAATGGACGCTTGCGCATATACTAAATTTCAGCTTACAAACTAACACTTTACTGGATAATACCTTTTTTGGAGCATATGTAACTACCACAAAATGTCAATTATCATTAGAACAGATTGTAAAAAACAAAAACTAAGAAAAACCGTAGGCACAAGTGAAACAGACTATAGGTGGCATGAGAAATTGGTGAGCAGCGCCAAAAAATTTTTGAATTCGCATAAACAGAGAGGTCACTTAGTGTCTATTTGCTGAACGGGAGCGTTAAAAAATGCAACCTCAGACGATTATGGCCAGTGGCGGATCTAGGATTTTCCTAAGGGGGGCGGTACCCCTGAGGGGGGGGGGGCGGAACTTTGACTTGGCGGAAAAATTAGCCGTTTTGACCCGAAAATCACTAAAAATCGCCCAAAAATGCTCAATTTCGCGCACTAGCACCATTTAGGGCCAATGGGGGACGGCCGCCCCCTCTACCCCCGCCCCCCTAAATCCGCCCCTGATTATGGCGACCACCCATTATCCACTATATTTTTCCTTGCTTAGTCTTTTAGGGGCCCTCGGGGGCCCCCTTGTGGACCCGGGGCCCTGTGCGGTTGCACACTTAACACATGCCTAAGACCGGGCCTGCTGTTCATGATATGCAAGTATATTCCCAACTGTACATAAACCTGTTATGCTCGAATCTGTAGTGCTTAATGTGAAATATACACATTTGTAGGACAATCACATGCAGCACGCAAGATCTTGCCACTGCTGAATGATTCGGCTTTAAGTGAAAAATGCGAGAGCCAGGCATGGGACGGAATTGAGATCCGACAAAACGTTCCCACCGTCAAAAGGGGCGACTTTACATCTAGGCCATTCCAGAGGGGCGAAATCATCTGTGACTATAAATCTAACCTCAGCAAAACGTTGGCGTTCAATGGCTGTCGAAAACAAGCAGATGCTGGCGCGCATGGCAACGCAACTTTATGCTTTATTTATCGATTTTCTACAAATTTTACTGACATAATTCAGAGAAATCATTAATAAAATTATAATAATCATAATAGATATGTTTCTTTATCATGAGTTTCTACTCACTTAATCAGTAAGGACTTTCTTCAAAATTTATTAAAATTGCAAAAAATAGCGCAAAACTACCTTTTTACTTACATTCTGATAAACATCTTGAATTTTTGCGCCAAATATTCCTATTTCGCTTTCCCATCACTTTTTTCTTTCCTTTTTTGTCAAGTTTTTCTAGATATAGTCGAAATTTTTTAAATCATTTCATGTTTTTATGTTCTGGGAAGAAAGAAAGTGAGAACATCATCGCAAACGTCTCAAATTTGTTTCAAAAATGACTTTTTTATGACAATGTGACGTTAAAAGCTTGCATCAGTGATCATTTGCTTAAAACCACATAGTGTTAATTGATACATGTTTTGATTTTTCTTTGCTCTAAAATGTTCTGCTTGCTTAGCTCGAAATTTCTGGGGGCTGGAGCCATAAATTTTTTAATAGTGCCCTTTTGGGCTGAAAACGATGAATATTCGATAAAAACAAGATTATTAAGCGTTTCTGGTGATGCTGTTACTTTTTAGAACATAAAAACACAATAAAATTTGCAAAAAATCGAAAAATTGCACTATATTGACCAATATAGTCAGAAAAAGCGCCGAAAATTTTGCGCTTTTGAGCTATCAGATCGCTAAAAAAGTTAAAATATGGACACTTCGATGATTTTTCTGAAAAAGTCTGAATTCTGGCTGTGTGAAGACCCTCAAACCAAACAAGATTGTGTATGTTTGTTTGTCTCTCTCTTTGTTGCAGAAAATTTCTAATTTTTCAATTTGGGGGTTTATTATTCAAAATTTATGCGCACATCTAGTTTGGTTGAACCGCAAACCAGGAGCAAGTCAGCAATATTGATTTGATGTTCAGGTGAGATAAGATTTTTTTCTGTTTTTGTTACCGAATAATTTATCTTTTAATTGAATGGCCTGTCATACATACTTGTAGTAGTAATTCCAATAATTTTGCTTAAATAAAATAAGTAGCTATTTTTATGGAGGACCTTTGTCACATGAAGTTTTTCCTTTTTGAACAAAAAATCATATTCTTACCATGCATGGACAGCAGAAAAATTATTAAATGTCTGGATGGGGCAAAACCCCAAAAACTGATGAAAATAGCAATTCTGACGTCCAACGAGAATTATCGATTTCTGGGGGTCCGCCAGATTCTTGGGGTCCTACACTCCCATGCCCATGCATGGTTACTGCCTTTTTATAACTTTGATTGTCCTTCCATTGATCTCTTCAAAACAGAAACCTTAAATGTCTAAGTTGTCGTTTTTTAAACTTGATTAATATATTTTGAGGTATCTCCTGAACTTTGTGTTTGATAGCACGCAGTTCACGCTTGATGCGCACAGGGAGCCGGCTCCCGCACAGCCGCCGTCGTTTAGTTGCCTAATCAATCACTGTCATGGTCACAAGAGACCGTTCGCAAGGCTCCTAGGCGAAAAAGGCGGCAAAATTATGGTGCTGTTCAAAGCGACGACCAACATGGAAATGGGCGCACAGCTGCTTTGGAACTACGGCAACAAATTCACCAACATGCAGGGCAACGCCTTGATTGCATGTGTGATAACTTTTTATCGTAAATTTTTTTTGTACTTTTGTTGCCCATTTCACGCAATCATGCGGTTTCCGCATATGAATTTTTGCAGAACAACAGTTTTTTGTAATGCGTTCCTATCAAACGGCATGTAGCTCTGAGGGAATGGGATGGGGGGTCCAGACTCCCCAAAATTCAGGAAAAACCGGAAAAATGGGACTTTTTAAACGTTATTTTGTGCTATTTTTGGTTTTTTTGGCTTAGTCCCCCTCAAAATAAGTGTTGATCCCCCCAAAATAGGATGGCCAGCTACGTGCCTGCCTATCAAGCGTTAGGTTTGCCATTTGTTTTTAGTAAGAGCATTTCTTACGTACAAGAAAACCGCAAGGTTATGCTTAACGGACTGTTGTGTTTTTCTGCAAATGAGTAAAACTGGTACATTAATGCACATTGACACTGAACTATACATATACGCCCTAGGTACTTGCTTTAGAAAGAAACTAGCTTAGATAATACATAACATGGTCGGGTTAGGTTATTAGTTATTATTGTAATTAGTTACTCAGGCTAGGCCAGAGCTTTTTGAGCTAAAATGGCATCCAAAACTGATATAAAGTTAAAATGGTGTGTGATAGTTTCGAGTCTTTAGAAAAGTTTTCCTTTTTCAGCCATTTCATGCCTTAATTCTGTTTGATCAGGAATTTTTATAATTTGTAATTTTGGGTTCGTCATCACCCCACATGGGCCTGGGGGTCTGCGTTGTGCTTACGACTAAAATCCTGGATATGGGCCTGCGGTTGCACTTCCCCATAGCTCTAAAAACTCAAAACTTAAAAAGTCTCATAAATGTCAGTCAAGTTTAAATATGTATTCAAACAAATAAAGTTTTTTCAAAATAATTTTTTTAAACATCCGCAAGGAATGCAAATAAATGTTAGTTACCAAACTCGGCACTGAGCTCGAGCTATCAAATCCTCGATTTTTTTTTGAAAAAAACATGCGTTTTTTTGGCCGTTTTTGTTTAAAAAGCATCTAACATTGCATAGTACAAAATCCTATTTTCAGTGAAAAATCTCAAAAAAATCACGCAAACAAAGCAAAGCTCATAAACCATACAAAAACTCACGGTTGGCAACACTGGTATGCGAATTTAGCACGGTTACAGTAACTATCGGGTTTTGCTATAGGGTCATGTAATTTTCGCTCCGAGGACTTATGAAAAATTACATCAATCTCGCTTTGAAAAATTACATCAATCTTGTTTTGAAAAATTACATCAATCTTGTTTTGAAAAGTTACATCAATCTTGTTTTGAAAAGTTACATCAATCTCGCTTTGAAAAATTACATCAATCTTGTTTTGAAAAATTACATCAATCTTGTTTTGAAAAGTTACATCAATCTCCCTTTGAAAAATTACATCAATCTTGTTTTGAAAAGTTACATCAATCTTGTTTTGAAAAATTACATCAATCTTGTTTTGAAAAGCTACATCAATCTTGTTTTGAAAAGTTACATCAATCTCGCTTTGAAAAATTACATCAATCTTGTTTTGAAAAGTTACATCAATCTCGCTTTGAAAAATTACATCAATCTTGTCTTGAAAAGTTACATCAACCTTGTTTTGAAAAATTACATCAATCTTGTTTTGAAAAGTTACATCAATCTTGTTTTGAAAAATTACGTCAATCTGGTTTTGAAAAAGAGATTAAATGTCTTTTTGAAAAGTGAGGTTAATGTTGTCACTATAGCTTACAGTACAGAACGTTCTATAAACCAAAGGATGCGCAACTTTGATCTGCGATTTCAATCAAAGAGGTCCAAAATATTGAATTATTACATCAATCTTTGGGAACCATTATTCGAATTTGCATCGTTTCGCCAGAACACAAACGATATAACTTTTCAAAATACTGTGCTAAAAGTAATGTACTTTTTCAAGTTATAAGGCTCGTGTATTTGAAATGTTACATCAAACATTATTTGAATTTTTACATTAAAACTACGCCTTTTTTTGAAATTTTACATTAAACTTAACCAGATTAATGTCAAAATTCAAATGATCCTATCGGCTTTCCGTAACAAAGTGTCACGAAATACAAAACGCATATAGTTCAGAGCAAGGAGTCTTAGTTGGGTTTAAATCTGACCGAGGGGCTAGAGTCCGGTCCAAACATAAGCTAGAAGCGCCGAAGTTTATTAAAATAAAAAAAAAGGAATTCGATCCTGTAAATTCAAAATTAAATTATCTCGAAATTCGACTTCTCCAAGAAGAAATTTCAAATTTTCGAAGAATTTGGCTCGAACTTTGCCATCAATTTCAGAGAAGTATAGATATAATTTGGCAACTTTTATATCTTGACCCGACGATGGGAGCCAGAGCATTTTTCCAGAGGACGGACCTGACTGCTGAATTCACAGGCCAGGTTATAACCCTGTGGGGCTGCAAAAAGGTAAATGTAACGAAAATCTATACGGATCATAAAATAAATGATTCATGCTATAAGTATTTACCAGTTGAATATAATGGGAAAATTTGGTTTGTGCTTCCAGGGACGGAAGACCTAGTCCATTTTTCGGAGAGTGTAAACTGTTTACACAAAAAGATCGAAATTTTCCGCTACAAAGACAAATGGATTACTGAAAACGGGCTTGTTCACGTTTCAGAAGTCCCACTAGAACTAAATTGGAATAAGAATTTTACATTTTTTCAATTTAAAGCCCCCACAGTTTTCCATGATCGTTCAGCGACTGGAAAAGCGACTTTTGGTTTGTTTCAAAATTATCTTTATAAAACGGAGAAATTAAAGAATGTCTTACATAGACTCTTGGATTATACGTCTAGAATGTCCCTTGAACCCACGGTTTTGCGTGAATCACTCGCAGGAGTCGGAACGGGAGCTAAATTTGCCTTCCGAGGAGTGGAAAGTGGTTTAGAAAAATTAATCACTGGAACACAAAATAGTTTTTCTGCTAATTTTAGCGCATTACTGAAAGGTCCTGTACAACTCTTATTTAATTTGTTATTGATAATTTTCGTTTTTGGTATGATTGGCTATTTTGCTTATCTTTATGTATCCCAGAGACGATCAACCTTAAATGCTTCCCCCTTCCGTCATCGCTAAAGGTACCGCGACGCGAAAATTTAGGTGAAGCAATAATGAGACTGTTGAAGCCTGAGGCGAAAAAGAAGCATAAGAAGGTAGTATGGAAAAAGGACTTAGAAGAAAGCGCACAAACATGGATAGCAGTTATAGGCGGAGAAAATAAGAAAACTGTTCACATTAATGCAATTTTAAATAACTATATAGAAGTCGTAGCGATGATAGATACAGGAGCGGTATTTTCCCTCTTAGATCTAAAAATAGCCACAAAATTACCAGATTTCAAAGTTTATAAGACGTTTATTCGTCCAATAGCTGCTAATGGAAGTGAAATCACTATTCTAGGATCTGGATTTCTAACTGTCGCTGCTTACGATGTAAAAGAAACCATTTTAGTGCACATTCAGGAAAACTGTTCAGCCGACATAATTTTAGGCTCGAATTTTCTATCTAGATTCAAGAAAATTGAGCTAAATTCGGAAAAATCAACTATAAAATTTCGAGAAATTTCGGTACCAGCTGTTGGGATGCAATACAACCCACCAGAAAAACGAAGTACAATAACATTAGCCCAAAACGAAATAATAGGACCAAGATCCGCACATATTGTTCTTGCCAAAACGCCACATATTTACCATCCAAAAGACGAGGTCATTTTTGTGCCAAATTTATGCGACAATACGCATGATGTACATTTAGCCCATTCTATATGTGTTGTGCAAGAGGACGGTACAATACCAATCCAAATCTTAAACCTAAACACATATGAGGTGCTTTTGCACGGTAATACAAAAGTAGGAACAATTAATATGCATATAGACTATGACCAAAATAAATCGGAACACGAAGGTGCTAAGGAGCAAAACGAGGCAGAAACGCAGGACTTTATACAATGGATAATGCAGGATGCAGATATCTCGAGTTCGCTATCCGATGTCCAGCGTAATGATATCGTTAATCTTCTCACTCGTTTTCCCAATCTGTTCGCAAAAGATGAAATGGATTCTGGAAAAACGAATTTAGTAGAGCATGCAATTGAAACAGAGCAAAATACACCTGTGCATAAACATCCATATCGCACTTCTCCAGCAGAAAAAGAAATAATAATAAGTGAAGTCGTAAAACTCGAAAATAAGGGGATTATTAGACCTAGTGTTTCCCCTGGTCGACAAACGTAGTACTAGTACGAAAGAAAGATGGAAAACACAGAATGTGCATTGATTTTCGAGGCATAAACAATATTACAAAAAAGAACGTTTATCCCTTGCCAAGAATAGACGATATTTTGGACACTTTAAGCGGTATGAAATATTTTACGACCCTTGACCAATCCAACGCATACTATACGATTCCTATTAAAGAAGAAGATAAAGAAAAAACAGCATTCAACACACCTATAGGCTTATACGAGTTTAATTATCTACCATTCGGACTTTGTAATGCACCAGCGTCTTTTTCTAGGCTCATGGACATCGTTTTGTCTGGCCTACAATGGAGTATTTGTCTAGTGTATTTAGACGATATTTTAATCTTTCGCGCCAGATCATCAAGAGATGATGAGGCGACTAGAAACGCTTCTCGAAAGATTAAACCAGGCTAATATGAAATTAAAATTATCAAAATGTAGATTTTCACATGAAGAGACACTATTTTTGGGATATGTCATCTCAGGGAGAGGGATTTCACCAGATCCGAAAAAGATAGAGGCGGTAAAAGAAATGTTACAGCCCACAAACGTTAAGGAAATAAAATCGTTTTTGGGTATTGTCTCTTATTATCGAAAATTCATCGAAAATTGTTCAAAAATCGCCGAACCACTGAATCGTTTACTTAGAAAAGATAGAAGTTTTGCGTGGAAAGAAGAGCAGGAAAATTCTTTTCAACGCTGAAAAGAAAAATTGATAAATTCGCCTATCCTATCCCATCCTGATTTTACGAAACCATTCACACTACAAACTGATGCTTCATATGTCGGAATTGGAGGTGTTTTATCTCAGATACAAAATGACGGACGAGAACACCCAATAGCTTATGCAAGCCGTACTCTAAAACGAGCTGAGAAAAATTATTCAGTCACAGAGTTAGAAACACTCGCTGTGGTCGAATTTGTTAAATACTTCCGACCCTATTTGTATCAGCAGGAAGTTACTATTGAAACAGATCACACGGCAGTAAAATCAATTTTAGAAAAATCTAACCCATCAGCGCGAATTGCACGTTGGGGACTCGCGTTAGCTGGAATAAAAATATCTGTAGTGCCGCGCAAAGGAATAACAAATCAAAATGCGGATTCACTGTCCCGCTTACCAAATTTATGCGAAACAAAATATTTCGATATAGACGAAAATAGGTTAAGAATTAATGAAGAAAATGGTGAAATAAATGTAGTAAAATCGGATGAAAGTCAAACTCTCGAAGCTATTAAACCTGAAATGGGGATTGCTTTTCTACAACGAGAAGATTCAGAGTTAAAAGATTTTTTTGAGCAAAACAAATGCGCAGAAGGCTTTGTTATTGAAAATGAGATCTTATATAAGGTCGATGAAAAAACAAAAAGAGTAGTGATACCTACTCCATTGAGATTATTAATCATTCAGAGTCACCATGATGATGAACTAGTCGGACATTTCGGCGCACGTAAAACTGGGCGACTCATCGCTAAAAAGTATTTCTGGAAAGGAATGTCCAAGCAAATCACAAATTATTGCAATACTTGCGACTGTTGTCAGCGTAACAAACCTACGCATCAGAAAATTGCTGCAAGCATTCAACCGATTTCATCTTCGGGTCCTTTTGAAAGAATCGCAGTAGACTGTGTAGGACCACTAAACTTGACCGAAAATGGAAATAAGTACATCGTTGTTTTTATTGATTATTTCACTAAATACATCGAAGCATTCGCCACAGAAAACATCACTGCCCAAACGATTGCTAAACTTTTTGTAACTGAAATCGTGTGTAGACACGGAGCCCCCCAGATCCTACAATCTGATCGTGGGTCTGATTCTACGTCTGAACTCATGAGAGAAATAACGGATCTTTTTAGAACACGTAGAGTATTCACAACGGCCTATCATCCGATGGCCAATGGGGAGGTCGAAAGGGCAAATCAAACTCTTATTACTAGAATAAGAATGTATTTAGAAAAGAACCAAATTGATTGTGACGTGCATCTGCCATACGCAGTTTTTTCCACTAATATACACGACAATGAAACAACAGGGTTTAGTCCTTTTTTACTCATGTATTGAAGGACCCCAAAGCTTCCTATTGACGCAGTATTAAATTATAACCAGCCCACTTATCTGCTGGATCTCGAAACTTATGAGGAAGAAGTTAAGAACCACTTTTCGGAAGCGCTAACAAAAGTGCAAAAACAAATCGAAATATCACAACAAAAATATAAAGAAGCTCGGAATATAAAAGCGAGAGACACAGAATGTAGAATAGGTGACCTAATTTTATTAGAAAACGAAGCTATAAAACGTGGTGTACCTAAGAAACTGCAACCCATTTACACGGGACCATATCGTATAATTAGTGTAGATTACCCCAATATAAGAAATTACATCGGAGGAGATCGATACCAAACAGTTCATGTAAATCGCATAAAGAAATATCGAGCACAACTAGAAACTCTGCCGGGAAAGGACGACATTGAAACGGGAGAAATTTTGGAAGACACACGAAATAACAGAAAGAAATTGTCTATGGACGCCGAAAAACTGGAAGACAGTTTAAACGTTGAAGACACAAAGCCTGAAATAGGGCATCATTACTATCTTCGAAGTCGACGATTGCCATCAGCCGAGGACGGCTGACCTTCATTAGAAGGGGCGTGTCAAGTAACAAACGATATTGTACATTTTTGTAAACCGCTGTCACTTAAATAGATGCGTAAAATTGTAACTCTGTAAGTTTTAATACTATAACTAAATATCGCATTGTAAAGAATTATTATAAACAGAGATTGTGTGTGTTTCTTTCTTATTTTATGTATGAAATCAGAGTATGCATGGCGACTGTGGTTTAAGATAGGCTAGACGCGTCTGGAAAAAACCCATAAAAACAGCAATTAAGAAAAAACGATTAAAAAGATCGTTAAGCTAACGGGTTTGATTAATAGCAAAAAGAAGCAATTTAACGCGATCAGTTCGAGGTGATAAAAAACAGTGAAAATGATTGAAATGTTCTGCAAAGCTAGCGTAAAAGCCATGTGAACCTACAGAAAGTATGGTCGAAAATCTAGCCGCGTAAAATCAGCAAAAGCTTGTAGAAATGATACGAAAAAGCCAAAAACACGTAAAATGAGTGCGAGTACATGCAAATAATATGAGAAACCTAAACTATATGGAAAAGCATGAATAGTGGGTCAAAAATACGGAAGAAAGCTGATCTATAGATAAAAACGGAGGTCAGCCTGGGTTAAGACATAGAAAGAAAGTGGAAGGTACGTGTTTGGTCATAAATAAGCTATACAATGAAAATACAAGCTAAGTGCGATAAAGATGGGCAGAAAATGCGGAAAATGTAATTCTAGAAAAGGAGATAAGCAATCCATTTTCCTTGAAATATTACTTGGCGGTAAACCTGAAAGAAAGTCCAAATAAGCTGTTTTCTATATAAGCAAAAAGCACAAAGAGGAGGCGGTCTCACTTCTTTGGTCTATTTTTAGCGATCAGCCGAATTTATCGTTGCTTTACATATTCGTCATAAATTTTGATTCTTGATTATTTTATTTTACTTCGAATTATTATATCGTATCAAATCACCAAAATCGCATTGCCGTTACTGAAGTACGTTTAGCTTTATTTTCCGTTCTTAATTTAATTCCGCTAATTGTGTACAAAACTTATAAATAAATTAGTTTTTCTTTAAATTCCTAGATTTTTTGACACAAACGCTTAGTACACTTGAGTGCTGAGATTAAGCGACCTATACTAAGATCAGAAAAAGTAAACTTAAGAAAGCGCATTGAAATTATTAGAGCGCGCTAAAAAGAAAATAATAAAATTCTAGATTATAGGAGAGCAATTAAAGCGCGTCCTTGACAGAGACGTGAGTCACCACGCGAGCTTTCAGATGAAGAACCTGAACTATGCCTATGACGTCGTCTGCGCGATCGAGATTTGCGATGCGAGCGACGACTGCGCGGGCGATCATAACTATTAGATGAGCTGTCGTCAGAGAATTTGACATGTTTTCTCCTACTAGACGATTCAGATTGAGGAGCAGATTCGTTTTGCAGATGTGCAGATTCATTATTAATGCCAGATAAATTTATCTCAACCGGTTGCATTTCGATATTAGAAGAATGCAAGATAAGATTATTAGGTGGTATTTCCACATTTATAGGATTAGGTACATAATTATTGGCTAAGATTTCTCCTTGAGGTGGATAATACTGCAGTGGTGGCGGATTTAATTGCTGCTGCGAGTTCGCAATAGAAGGATTAGGTACAAAAGAAGGTGCATTACAATTTAAGGGCAGCAAAGGCCGAGATCGCGACATCTGCAAAATGGATACCGACGGCTGCGAAATCGTAGGTATATTTTCTGAAAAACCCGAGTTTTGCACTGGTTGCAAACCCGTGTTTACAGGATTCTGTGACAAATTACATATTTCCGGCGCGCGATTCGTACAACTTTGAGAGATATTTTCTGGAACAGTTTCCGAAGGTGAGCGTGAATTCGATGCTCTGTTGCTAGTAGACAACAGTGAAGATGCCCTATGCGTACTTTGCGCACGATTCGCACTTTGCGCATCAAATTCAGAAAAATTTGCACTATCGATTGAGTGGTTAATGCGCTCAGATACATTAGTTTCTATGTGATTCAGAACTGGTTGGGGTTTAAGCATAGTGCTTAGCTCCAAACGCAGTTTACGCATTTCATCCGCATTTTCCTTTTTATCTTGATCAACGCGCGTAGAAAGATCCGAGAATTGCAAATGAATAGCTTGTAGCGCTTTCAAAATAAGATCATTAGTCACATTAGCATTAGCACGCTCTCTGTCGGCATTCATGCTGCGACTATGATTACTTTCTACGTCAGAATCGTGATTTTTGCGCTCCAAACTGGTTTCAGGATTATTTGCCGTGTTAATGGTAGTCGTATTATTGATCATTGTGTGACTTGATGAATTGTCAATATTAGGGTCCGATCTAGTTAGCGAAGATTGATTAATGCGAGATCGCATGGTACTCAATGATAATTTGTCTTCAGACTGTGTATTACTCGCGGCATGTAGTGACGCAGGTAATTTATCATTATTCGCCTTAGTCGTTACGTCTCTCATAATTGTGTCATTACTCGCAGAATTACTCACGCTATTAGAGTCAACAGGCGCGGTAGGTAATTGGCGAGCTGAAGTAGGTGGCGTAGAAGGTTTTTCAATTTAGCGGGCGGTGTCCGCAAAACCTTTTTCCTGCCATTTTTATGTGTCAAATATGTCAAAAAATGTGCCTTTGGGTAAAATAAATTTCAGTACGTCGAAATTTTTCCCAAAATAAATGTTTCGAATTTGGCCTTTGTCGATCCAAAAAACAGGTTTTTCCACGTAAATAGTACTTCCTTACGTGAAGTAAGATATACCTGACGTGAAATGATCGAAAGCAGATAGGACTAAGCCTAAAGCGCAAGAACGTGTACGTGGTTAGAAAAACAGGTAGGTAAGAACCTAAATGACGGAAATTCGTCGTCAGTTGAGAAAAATGATGAATCGTCGCCTGAGGGTCGACGTTTATAGAAAAATGCGAGCGTGAGAGCTGCCTTTGTTGATAGAGATCCGACGGAAATAGAAAAATAATGATGGCTTTGCCACGATACACAAAATCTTTACCACGGATGCTTACTTAAATTGCGCACTGCCACGATCGCGGTCGATACGACAACAAAGGTGAACAAAATATTACACATTTTTAGATGGCCAAAATGATGATTTTTGGATCGAAAAATAATTTTACGATGATTGATCAGCTCGGCTGTAGCTAGCAGCCTAACGGAGGGAACGTCCAATGTAAATGTAGTGGCCCCTAACGTCTACAGAATCGACGTAGGGACCGGACTACACTACCTTCGAGATTTACCTAGGTACGTAGGTACTTAAGTCTACGCTTAGTGCTGGCCCTGATCGCGCGGCTCTAATGGCTTTCGATCTTTGGACCCTTAGAGACCTTACGGCTTCGATCCCCTCAGCCCTAATATTGCTGGCTGCTTCTATGTTGGGTGATCTCAGCAGCTACGCCCTAAGACCTAAGGCTACCTACCTAGTCTCGGTATTGCCGCGGAGGTCAGTTGACCTATCTCAAGCTCAAGTTGTTATTTAACTTATTTTCAATCAGTGCCTGGTTCGAAATGTTTTTGGTTCCTAATTTGTGTAGCACGCTGAACGATGAAAACAACAACAACGAGCTCTATGCTGATCAATCATCCTTAAAGATTAGATAATAATTTTTATCAACTTTTTGGCTTGAGAGATAAATTATGATTTTCGAATAAAATAGACTATCATACGGAATTTACCTATCAGTCCACTAGATGGGTGGAAATCCTCGACGTAGGGATGGTGGCCGACCTAGCCCTCGGTATAACCAAAACCACTGGGTAGGTTTTCTATATTTTTATTTGACGCAGAATTCACGGCCTAGAGCCGGACAACAAATTACGCAAAAGAAAAACGACAATGTACAGTCGAACAACCGGCCAACGAAAAAACCAAAAGCCAGACTCCACTACAACGTTACGTTCACTGGCCTCAAGGGCCATTACAGTAAATTAAAGAAAGATCAATTTAACATAATACTGAATCACTTTTATCTCAGATCGAAAGTTCTCGATTCACGTAAGCGGTATGCATTAAACAATTACTATTATCATACACTTAGCTCTATGCTACCGGACAAGTATCTAAATGTTTTTTATTATTGAAAATTTGGGGAAATAATGGGAAGACCGAAGGCATAGCCCACAGTGCACTATCATGGATAGCTACTAGTATTGGCTATGTTATGGCTATCGCGAACTGCTAAGGCAGGTTCGCCTACACGTGTAACTCTCGCAGTTACAATATTTAGTAAACTAACATTCTTTCTAAGCCAATTGAATGAAATAGCAAACATCGATGCATCCAAGACAATTGAAGGAATTGTTGGTTACGCACGAGTTGACTTGAAACAGACTAAATGTAGGTACACTAGCATGCCCGTAACAATTGTGTGCACTAATCAATCGGCCCCTGCTTTGCTTGCTATAATGCTCATAACACAATAAAACAACTTAAAATACAATACCTCTTAGTTTTCTATCAATCAGGATACTAAGCTAGTCAGCGTTGCTACTTGCCAGCAATTTAAAAAAGTAAACAATATAGATTTCGTTTATACATTCTTATCTGAAATTTTGAAAATTATTTAAAAAAGACGAGGCCGCAGAATATACTTCAATTTTTGTGTTGCTTAGAGACAGTGTGATTTTTATCAGATTTTGCGACTTTAAGTAGCTTTTTCCTTGTCCCCTCCTATTATATCCTTAACAATCCACAATTCCAAGTATATTCATCTTTTTTGTTCCATCGGAGCATTTTTCTTTGCTAGTTTATAGTCTGTTTGATGTGAGCTTACGCGTTTCCTACTGATTTAAAGTAACAATTTCTTCGATTGTCTTGAATGCGTCGATGTTTGCTATTTCATTCAATTGGCTCGCAAAGTCGCTCCTATGGTTCGTTCCATTTAGCTTTGAGGTTTTTGCAAAAATTTAAAGTGCATGCAAAAGTGTTTTAGAATAATACGGTAAATATGATATTCTACAGTATATCGAGTCATGTGGAGACGTATGTATGCCATTGCTACTACGCCCGCAAAGTTAAACGAAACAGACTATAGTTTATTCCATCTAATTTTCCATAGCTACCGCATAGCTAATTTGCTGCTTTTTCAATCGTTTTTTTATTTCAATAGTTTATTTCAATCTCAAGGCCACAGAATTTACTTCGATTTTTTTGTGTTACTTAGAGAAAGTCTGACTCTTAGCAGATCTTGCAACGTTAGGCATATTATGTATGTACGTACATAGGTGGCTTTTTCCTAGTCGCCTCCTTTTACATCCTTAATAATGCACAAACCTGAGTATATTCGTCTTTTTGTTATGTAACTACGACAGTTACACGGTATGAACTGTATATGAACACTTCGCCATTAGTTCGCCAAGGCCAGCAGACGACATCGTTTTACTGTACCGGATTTACATAACTTTTCGAGCAGCCGTCCTTGCGATGTGTGAGTTCGAGGTTATGCCTTCAGTTCTTAATTAATCCTTACTTTTCAACTTAAAATTCTATTAGGTACTTCTCTGGTAAACCAGAGTTACGTATATGCTAACATCAGTAATTTACTTATGTAAGAGTTATTGAAGGTTCGATTTCATTGCTTTATTATAATCATCCTAGTAAAACGTGTGTGTTGTATTATTTCACGTTCTTGTTCCATATTAATATTAGCATAACCACTAATATTGTTCATTTTATTTTATGTGCGCCTCAACTGACGCCAAGTGATACATGTAAATTTGGTATTAATGTTAAATGAATTGGTTCATGTCAGTCAGTCGGCGAATGATTATTCAGTCGTATTATTAGTCCAGAAATTATTAGTGGGTCGAAAGATGGAATTCGGGTTTAATATTCGTCGTTATGTTTTTAACATTAGCATTATTTTGCTTGTCCCGGCCTGTAGCTGTGGTTGTATATTAGATTAATAAACCTAGAAAATCCACCCACGGATATTGTATATCGAGGGTTGGTAGCATAGGTGGGCAGCACCAAAATTCTGGGGGTGAAAAAATTTCTGGGGGGGGGTGAAAAAATTTTTAAAGGTCAAAAATGGCCTTAAAAATGGTGGTATGGCGAAAAAACACCATTTTTCGACGTTTCTCATCAAGCTCTATCCAATGGCATCAAAAAAATTGCTAAAAAAGCAAAAACATTTTTTTCTGGGGGGGGTGTTTTGATTTCTGGGGGGGGTATTTCAACTTCTGGGGGTGCATACCCCCCAAACCCCCACGCCCATGTGTGGTTGGTAGGGAAGCTACGACGAAGATTATTTGGGACTGGATTCAACAACGATTGAATTAAATTATATTTTATTTTTGAGTTACGTCAGTAGTAATGGGCGCTGGTCTGGTACGCACTCTGTAACGCAGCACGTCATAGTGCACTTGCACTTTAAGCGCCCGCTTTGTAAGCTGAGCGCTATAGCTGCGATTCAGACCAGCGCCCAGGGGGGTGTATTAAGCAGGGCGCTAAAGCTGCATGTAGGCCTAGCGCCAAGGGAGGAGGGTGTATCATTCAATTGGGCTCTTAATATCATTCAAGTGACGTCACCCCTTCAAGTACATAGCATTTTCTCGCTTAATATGATAAGGTAGAGGAAATTATTTTCGGGTGCTCCCCAATGATTTAACGAGCTATTACGAAGATTTAATTAAGTAGGTACCTACCAATGCTTGTTTTTTGCTGACCCTGGCGTAGAAAACCTATTATATGCAAAGTTAGTGTCATCAAAAGAGTTTAAATTAAAACTTCGATTGCAATTAAAATAACAAGTTCGTGACTACACGCTAACTACAAAACCTTATACTAATTATACGCATAGTATCATTACCTATAATGTTGGAGTCTACTTACTACGGTAAATTAAAAAACGAACTAATGTAGAAACTATTTGTCCATTCAAGCTTCGCTGTTTCCTTGGTAGAACAATTCGTCGTCTGTATCGGCTAATGATCCCGAATTGTCCTCGTTGTAAATAGGGCTGTATAGCCCCATACCTTGACGCACAATGTCGATTATGGTCATGCAATTTGCGGTTCACCAGTAGTTCAAACCAAACTCGCTCAATAGCTCGTAAAAGTCAACAACCGCATAGTGTAGTGGTATATTATCGCTGGTTGCCAAATTCCAAAAATAGGTCCAGCAATAAGCCACGAGAGACTCATTGCTGGCCTAGGCACTGATGAGTAAATGAGCTCGAGCGCCGTTGGGGCAGTTGGAAATAAAAAGGGTCGATCAAAAATTTTTGGGCTTCCACAGGGTTAAACGTGGGGTTATCAGAAATACAACTAAATTGTAATCAAATTTCAGCCACGAAAATTTCCAAACGAGTAAAAATTTGTTCCATTTCGTAGTAAATAATTAAGCAAATAGCGTAAGTTTTTAAGGTCTAAAGAGAATTTTTAACGCACTTTTGAAAAACGCTGCTGTAAGCATTTTAAAAGAGCATTGCATCGCTCGTTTTGAGCTTACATTAATTAGCTAGCGCGCCTTCAATTATTGGTAGACTCGCTATTTGGGTTTTTCGTTCCATAAGAAACATGTGGCGTAATGCCCATAAAAAGTAATTGAGGAAATTTTTGCATCTGACGCAGTTTTAAAAGTGTATTGCATCGCTCATTCCGAGCTTACATTCATTAGCTAGCCGCCTTTGATTAAGGGGAGACTCGCTATTTGGATTTTTTGTTCCATAAGAAATATGTGGCGTAATGCTGATAAAAATTGATCGAGGAAATTTTTGCAAGAGTAGGTTGTTCCCGATAAATGTTCGGTCTTTTTTTGCTAATCGAGTCATAATCATTGAAAGACCAGCACACATACTCGATTTCAGCATATAGTAAACATTTTTTGAATTTTCTGAGAAAAGCGAAAATTTAGTATCAGGAATCCTTTTGAAAAGGTACCGTTCTGTGGTTCCCGGTAAGGACATTGCTTCTCTTAAAATATCAATTTTGAATCTGTCACAATACAGCTGCAACATGTTACTACAAGCTTCTAAGAATGGTACAATATCCCTCATATTATAGAAAATTAGATAGTCCTTCAATGTAGTCACATTATATTGTTGCCAGTACTGCTGGCATTGTGCATATTCGGCTGTGCCGATGCATTCATCTTTAAGTGAGCTGTAGAATGCTTCAGGAGGCGGTAATTGTGTCTCAGACAATTTTTCAAATGAATCTAAATATTCATAAGAGAATTCGGCTTTTACTAATGTCGCCTTGTATGCTCTCATGAACACATCTAAGCTAAAACCAGGTGCAACATAAGTACTAACATCGAGAAACCTAAAAATGCTAGTGGATAAGCAAAGTGTTGACCCGTTTCGTAAAATTGCTTTTGGCCATATATTGTTTTTCAGGATCAGTTTGCACTTGTTGGATGAGTGCAGGAAATAGATTGCGTTTTATTAAATTTACATCATATTTTTCCGAATTAAATCCGAGACACATAAGTTGAGTGCAATATCTATACAGCTTAGTTTTAGTCCGGATCAATTTATTGAGTAAGCCTTTTTCTCGTCTAATAACGGCTTCTTGCTCCTTAATATATGCTTCACTAGTGCTTATTTTTGCATCAAGAGCATCAAAAACATATTGAAATGTTGATAAAAGAATGACACTTTGCGCCTTTTGAATTTTTTCCAGATGTTCTAGAAGCCGTTTGACTAAATGATCCGGATTACTGTCTACAAAACATTAGTGCTGAAATGCTGGAACACTTGTATGCTCAGCACAGGAAATGGGCTAATGTTGAGCAACAAATCTTAACTTTTCAGAAGTTTCTATGCATTTTTACAAGAGCTTCAAAATCGTAAACAGCGAAGAAATTGCGAAAATGTTGCGCATTTTCAACCTGTATTTCATATTCCTGCAATTCCTCAAAAATCGTTTTCTTCAGCTGATATACTCCACCAGGAAATTCTCGTTTTGTTTTTCCATGCCTGCAATGATGTTTTGCATGATCACTCAATTTTCCTGCTTTTCGAAATAACCGCCTGCACATGAGGCACATATATCGTTTTACTGATCGAGATTTATAATGTAACTATAATTAGCCTGCTTGGAGATTGTATAAGAAATGTCAAGATTTAATAGTTTTTCATACTTTCTAACTACACTTCTTTCAACAGACAGCTGCCTCATCCATGTGAAAACACTGTATATCTACCTGAAGCAATTTTCCGATCATTTCTAAATCTGTGTATGGGACGTCAATAAAAGTCTCAACATTTGCTTGAAAAATTTTTCTTTTGGCAGTATTTGACAAAAAGTTGAAAAAGAATATCAGGCTCAAAGTTTCCCACAAGACACTGTGCTAAACAGCGCAAGAAGCATAAATTATCATTAAATTTATTACAATTATTATCTTGAGTCATACGCAAAGTGTGTCGCTGGTAAGCAATATTTTCAGAAAGTTCCACATCTGTGCATCCACTTATAAAATCCTTCTGTGGTGTCACAAAAAAATTCAACATTGGTTATTGCCAGTAGTCCCCATTTAGTGTCAGGGCGAGTAAATTTCTCTTCAATATCAATTTCAAGCAATTTTTCAGCCACATTTTTTACATCATTACCATTACTTATTAGAACCGGTTTTCCTAATAGTGTAAAATTGTTTTGGCACGCATACCAATAATTTACTGCAACAGTTTCACGATCTTTGAGGAAATACCCAAGTGCTGCATCTACTCGAAAAGCTTCCTTTTCATTTTGGAAAATATCGCTCTACATTTCCAGGTAATTTCCAGTACCCCATCTATCATAGGTAGCGCGTTAGCGCGTACCTATAATATACTTGGGTACCCCCAACACCTGGGCACCCCCCCTACAGCTATAACGGGACACTTCTGGAAGGTGCGGTTTTTTTAAAAGAAAGATAATAAAAAATTCGCTGCCCGTGTTTTTTTGTTTTTCTTGAAACTCAAAATTGACTGTGTAAAGAAGGTGTAAAGTTTTTGTGTAACGTTATAACATAGGACAAATTTTGGGACCTTTTTACTGCGGCATGTGGACAACTGAGTATTGATGACTCGAAGGATTGAACAGAATAGGATAATAGAGGGATGAATTCTACAGATGACACTTTTTTGTTTTTTGAAATTCGCATTATTTATCGAACGGCAGTGTAAAGAGTGCGAAAATCTGGGGGTGAAAAAGCACTTTTTGGTCGAGTTTTCAACCTTCCTATGTCCGATACTAACTCCGGTTATGAGGTTTTTAAAATGTTTTCTGACAGAAATGTAGAGCGGATCAAGGGCTACATTCTGCATATAAGCAAAGTCTTCTATGCTCTATGGTGAGTTAGATCCTGGGGTTTAAAGTTTACACTCTAGTGGATGGTGTAAAAAAACGGATTTTAACTAAGATTTCTCTGCCAAATTTTTCCGCTTATGAGTCAGTGCAAATCGAAGACAGCATTAATAAAGTGCCTCACAGGGGCTAAACATCGCAGCAAACCGCATTTAAAAAAACGCAATATTGAGTTATTTATGGGGGTGTAAAGTTCGAAATCAGAGGTAAAAAATGGGCTAAAAAACACGTTTTTTCCGAAGTTTGATTGATAAATCATGCCAAATAATTTTTGCAACAGAATTTTGGCACACAGGAATGTACTACGATTTAAAAGCTACAAATTGTACCAAACCGAATTTCTTTAAACTCAATGGGGAGTTCGGTACGGAATTTTAAAGTTTACAGTGTTCTAAATGATGGAAAATACGTTTTTGTTGCGTTTTTTGTTCGCCACTTTCTCCGTCCAGAAGTCGGGATAAGTCTAATAGAATAAAAATAAAGTGCTTTATATCGGGTGCATGTCAAAGCAAATTGTCTATACATTAATATTTAGCGAGTGTAAAGTCAAAAATTTGGAGTTTTAAATGTGTTTCTGTCTTGTTTTTTCTGCCTGCTTCTCCGGTTACGAGTCAGGGACACGTTTATCAAGTCTAGAAATGGACCAGGAATCAAATTTGATATGCCAGTCTGGCGCATATGTTTACACTCTACGGTGTTGTAAAGTAGTTTACACCAATTGTTAGTTTGCCCATAGAACATTATGTAGACTTAATTTTTTCATGAATATTAATCGTAATATCGGAACAATATCAAAATTACGAATCTGACTAAAATCTTCTTTACACTAGGTGTTTACATGAAGTTTACACTACATATATATTTATCTTCGTTTTTGAGCATTCCTGAAACCTAATTTTTTCTTGGAGCCCAGAAGTTTTCAAAGGATCAAATGTGAGACGTCACGTAGGCGCGTTTGTTTACATCCAACAGTGATGTAAAGTAGTTTACATTCATTGTTTATATGTCCTCAGACCATTGTAGAGACATAATTTTTTCATGAATGTTGATCATAATATCCGAGTAATTTTTTACACTGCATGTTAGCCTTTGTTCTAGAGCATTGCAAAAATCGAAATTTTTTCCTGAGATATAAAAATTTACAGGGAATGAAATATATAGGTCAATTGGGCGCGCTTGCTTACACTCAGCAGTATTGCAAAGTGGTTTAAATCTAATGTTTATTGTCTTTAAAACATTATGGAAACTCATTTTTCCATAAATGTTGAAAGAAATATCGGAGCAATATCAAAATTACGAATCCGACTAAAATATTCTTTACGCTATGTGTTTGTGTAAAGTTTACGTTACGTGTTAACCCTAATTCGATAGACTTGCAGAGACTTTGTAACTGAAGTCAAGAAATTTTCAAGGATTCATATGTGAGACATCAATTAAGTGAGTTTGTTTACCCTCAAAAGTAATCTAAAGTGATTTAAAAATTATGTTCAAGTGTCCTTAGATCATTGAAGAGATGTAATTTTGTCTTAAATGGGTTGCATTAAAGTTAAATCTTTCTTAGCCGTGTTTATAATATGTTTCACAAAATCTTGCACATGGAGAGCTATCGTTTAATTGATGTAAATTGCCTGCAAAAGTGGTTTAAAATGAACCAGCAATCACACTACTGTGCACAGAAGTCGACAAAGATATACAGCTTTATTGTAATCATGTACATTAATAAGCCGTAAACTGTTAGTATTCTCTACACCTAGTAGTTGTGTAAAGTTTGCACTATTCATTTGTTGTTAATATGTAGTCTATACTACAAATTTATTTTACTACCAAATCAAAGCGTTAGTGTTCCTTACATTTGATATTTGCGTGAAGTTTTCGAATTTTTGCCGAAAATCTTTGCCTTCTAATTTACCAACATCCCGCCTTTTCCATTTTCTTGAAGTTTAAAATCTTTTATAATTCTCTCATAATTTAATGGTAGGTTTTAACTTTAAGTATCTCTTGGTTTACAACTCTCGCTTAGCAAGCTCATTTTTCAAAACTTTTTCATAGTGATCAGATTAGTTGCGTTTAGTTTGGAATTGGTGGACGGTCGTTATTTTATTACTCGGCTTAAATAAACCAAGTGACTATCTTTTGATTATTTTCTTCATCGCAAATTCAAACACCCAATTTTCAATTTGAAAATTGACCCAATTTTCAATTTGAAAATTGATCCAATTTTCAATTTGAAAATTGAAAATTGGGTGTTTTCAATTTCAAAAGTCACAACACATTGTCCTTGTGTATTGATTGAGTGAGGATTTGCAATGTGAATTCGTTGGTTAAATTTTTGTGCTTGATTATAAGTGAACTGCACATTAAGAAGAAATAACTTAATGCAGTTTTAATTTGAAAATGGATGGTGTCAATAAGGTTGTCTTGTTTAAAAAGGATAATGCTGATGTTAAGAACAATATTGTTTTCCGCGTTCTTGGACTGTTGTCATTATTGTGGCATGTTACTGATTGTGTTTACTGACTGATGTACTGAAATCACGCTAATTAAAAGTAGTGTACTAGCAAAGAAAAATGCTCCGATGGAACAAAAAAGATGAATATACTTGGAATTGTGGATTATTATGGATGTAAAAGGAGGGGACTAGGAAAAATCTACCTAAAGTCGGAAAATCTGCTAAAAATCACACTTTCTCTAAGCAACGCAAAAAATCGATGTATATTCTGCGGCCTCTAAAAAAGTGTCTTTTTTAAATAATGTTCGAAGTTTCAGATAAGAGTGTATAAACGAAATCTATCAAGGTACTTTTTTAAATTGCTGGCACCTGATTGATAGAAAACTAAGAGGTATTGTATTTAAAGTTGTTTTGTTTTATGAGCATTATAGCAAGCAAAGCAGGAGCCGATTGATTAGTGCACACAATCGTTTCGGGCATGCTAGTGTATCTACATTAAGTCTGTTTCAAGTCAACTTACGTGTTTCCTACTGTTTTTAACCAACCATGTCTTAAATTGTCTTCGATGTTTGCTATTTCATTCAATTGGCTTGGAAGACTGTTAGTTTACTTAATATCATTTCCCATAGCTACTGCATAGCTAACGTGCTGCTGTTTCAATCATTGTTATGGTTGAATATTTATTTTAATCTGTTGGCCGCAGAATATACATCGATTTTTTGCGTTGCTTAGAGAAAGTGTGATTTTTAGCAGATTTTCCGACTTTAGGTAGATTTTTCCTAGTCCCCTCCTTTTACATCCATAATAATCCACAATTCCAAGTATATTCATCTTTTTGTTCCATCGGAGCATTTTTCTTTGCTAGTAGTTATATGCATGATCCAACACATCATTCACAGTTTTAGTCGTTTGGATAAGCCGCCAATATCTTCCAACTTCATCCCTAATTTCTTCAGGGTGAGTGGACAAATCTTCAGCAATCATTTTGTCTTCAGGGATAATTTCAGTAGTTTTAATTTTTTCAATTGGTTCAATGACAGGATTAGCACGTACTTTTAGGCATTTTTTCATGTGAGTGTCCGAAAATAATTCCTTTTTGAATTGAATGATTGCTCACAATACATACATTTGGTACTACATGTTTCACCTCAAAATGAGTAACTTTTTTCCTTCTTAATCGGAAAAGAGTGGCACATGAAGGACATTTATACCTAGATCCTAAATGCGAAGAATTCTCATGCTCTGCTAATCTGCTTTGACGCGTAAACAATTTATTACATACAGTGCATTGGTACAGCCTGCGCTTCGGAAGCTGCGATTGGTTTGAATCAACACCAAAAAGATTACTGGCGTCTGCCGATGGAGGCTCCTTAGAAACCCCGATGAGACCAGTAACACAAGATTTGACAATATCGGTCATAGTAATTCTTTGACGTTTGTCAGAAACTATATTTCAGTTGTAAGAATCCTTATTTATGGACTTTTAACCTTCAGGCAAAACATGTTCAGACCTATTTGGGCGTGCTTACCAAATGGCCTACACACTGTGTACAGGGGATACACACAACTGCGTTGATGTGTTGGAAGAGCGGATCCCTGCCTCACAATTATAATTAATTCTTATCACACAAGTCTGTACTGTGTGCCCTCAGAATTATCACTAGTTCTTATCACTGCAGGCGGCAGCAGCTCCCAGGGGCTCCCAGGCTACTCCCATAACATGTCAACACGTCAAGCGTGTTGCCTGTTTAACACGTTAAGCTTGTTTTTTATTCATTTTATGCGCCCAATAACACGTCACAATGCGTTTAGAACACGTCACAATGTGTTTTTCCGTTTTGCCTATCTTATAACATGGGCTATCTTATAACCTTGCACCCCAGGGTGACAGGGCTAACTACTCTTTTTAATCCTATTGTAAGAAAATTGCTTTGCTAGTCAACAAAATGCGCCGATAAATTTGTATCATAAGAAATGCTTCGCCAATGCGCTTATTATTAGTCAGGCTGCCAATGCGCAATATTACGGACATCAACAAAAAAATGCTTCGCCAATGCGCTTATTATTAGTCAAGCTGCCAATGCGTGATATTATGATTTCATCACAAGCTGCTTAGTCAATGTGCAATATTACTACCTAATTGTGTCTGCTTATTATAATTAGAGCCAACAAAATTTAGTGCAGCACTAAATTTTTTAAAGACTTGCATGAAGTTAAGGATGCAAGGAACCGTCGAAAAATGGCACTTTTAACGTTGGATCTTAATATTTTTGTGCACCAAATTGCACCAAATTCGATTAGTGGCACTAAATTGCACTGAATAAGCATTTTTTTGGAAATTTGCACTAAATTGTATAAAAATCAAGGTCAAATTGACGCGCGTTTATAAAAAAATGTAAGTTTACTGTAGAATAAATATGTGTTGGGTTATTGCTGATTGCTGCATTTGCATTTGATCTGTCCATCGCATGGCTCCGATTTCAGCAACTAAGCTGCGCAATTTAGCCAAAGATTATGCCGCAGTCACTTTGTAACTGACGGCAAAATTTTGAAATGTTCTAAATGTGACTTTGTTGTGAAAGTTGCCGATAAGCATCAGAAAGCGCCTGTGAATTCTCATCTTAAAAGCACTCGCCATATTGAATTGTGTGCTAGGTCTGCGGACAAAAGTCGATCGAAACAACAGTTCCTTGAAAGTTTGTTGAAAAAATTAGATCATGTGAGCAGGGCGACAAAAGAATTTGAAATCGATCTAACTACAGCTTTTATTCGATCAAATATTCCGATTCACAAGATTAACAATCCGGCATTACAATCTTTTCTTGCAAAATATACTGGCCGACGTATACCCTCAGTCTCGTCACTGCGAAACAATGTTGCTCCGATTTACAATGCGACCGTTTCTAAAGTTAAATCCGTCATAGCTGGTCACCCAGTTTGTTTTATCCTCGACGAATCTACAGATGCAAAGCAACGTGTGTTGGTGATGCCACTTACTGGAGAATTGGTGAAGCCCCTGCTTTTGAAAGTGAGTATACATACATGTAGAATTCCGTTTATTTGAAAAATTATTTTGCTCACAAATCTAATTTTATTGCTTCTCTATACTTAACTGTATTGCTTTTTGAAGTATCAAGTGATTTTTTGGGTCAACCAAAAACGTGTCGTTACAGAAAGATACATATAAAGATGCTTTAAGTAAAATAGTATACAAAATAAAATATAAAAAATATATAATACTTTATATTTTTTATACTTTCTGCTTTATGCTTTACTTTATACTTTAATACTTTATGCATATACATATGTTTTTGATGGCAAAAAACGGGGATTATCAACTATTTTCGGGGGGGGGGCATAGGTGGGCAGCACCATAATTCTGGGGGGGTGAAAAAATTTCTGGGGGGGGGGGGGGTGAAAAAATTTTCAAAGGTTAAAAATGGCCTTAAAAATGGTGGTATGGCGAAAAAAAACACCATTTTTCGACGTTTCTCATCGAGCACTATCCAATGGCATCAAAAAATTGCCAAAAAAGCAAAACAAATTTTTTTCTGGGGGGGGGGTATTTTGATTTCTGGGGGGGGGGTATTTCAACTTCTGGGGGGTGCATACCCCCAAACCCTCATGTGTGGGGGGAATCACCGTGGACTCCCGAAAATTGACTTGAAAATACGTTTGTACAGGAACTCACGTAGAAAAAATTATCCCCTTTGGGTGGAAAGGGAGATTGTCTGGCTTGGGGTTCCCTCCCACACGTCTCCTCAATCACATTTATGGGGAGCTGCCCCCGTAGTTCTGCCAAAATATAATTAAGCTTTTTTCTTATAGATGTACGACATGGAGAAAACCAACAATTCCACGATCATGCAATGCTTCAATGATTCTTGTGCCTTCCTGTGGGATGGCAAAATCGAATACGACAGGGTCTGGCTTGTCGTTACTGATCAAGCATCCTACATGCTGCTGGCCTTTGACAATTTGAAGGCGATGTTTACGAATATCAGGCATGTTACATGCCTTGCCCACAGCTTGCATCGTGTTTGCAAATCGGTTCGGGCAGAATACAGTACTGCAAACGAGTTCGTTATCTTTATGCGGAAGATTTTGCTCAAATCGCCGGCTTGAATTCAGCTTTTCAGAGAAATAAAAAATAGTAAGTCATTCATTTGCATAGATTGAGAGAAGGATTGAGGAAGAACATTGAGAGAGGCCCATCATCATGTTCATTTGGGCAATTTGGCGGGTAGGGGGTTCCAACACGTCTGCCTAAAATAACATTAATGAATATTGACGTATTTTGCGAATTGTTACTGTTAGAGTACAAAAAGTTTAAACTATTGTAATTTCTGTACATTTATTATTGTCATTTTGTTACAGTTTTATTGGTTAGTTTTCAAATTAATCTACCTCTAATTAAGTTTCTGATAAAAGGACTGCATGCGTATGTACTGTTGTGGAACTGTTTAAAATAACTAGAAGTGACGATTTGTGGAATACAATGTTTACATTACCAACCCAAATTAAACAATTTCTACTTCAGACAAAAATTACCCATTCATTCTAATTTTGCCCCTGCTGAAATTTTATTTTCAAAATGTCCCAAAATGGTTTAATTTTTGCGGTTTAGATAGCCCCTTGCCGCCTGATGCGGTGGTTACTCGTTGGGTAACCTGGATCAAATGCGCTGCCTACTACTGCCACAACTTTAGCAAAATGCGAGACTTTCTTGAAGCCTTGACCAACGACGAATTGGCAGCAGTCAAAAAAGCAGCTACTTTGATCCAAAGCGATGTGTTGAAGCATGAACTATTTGACGTGGCGAGATTTAGCTTCTTGCCAACAGCAATCGAAAAATTGGAAGCACAGAGTTTGACAAAGGATGAGCAGTGGAAGATTTACAATGATGCGGCGGTTTGCTTAGATGGGTTTGCGCGTGATAAATTTTCGGCGAATTTGGGCAAAAACACTGACGTTGAGGCTTTCGTTTCTGAGATTGATCCAGAAATTTGTATCAAAAGCATGTACGCACCTTTGGTTTCTGTTGATGTCGAGCGTTCTTTTTCGCAGTATAAGCTGCTTTTAACGGACCGCAGGCAGAGTTTATTGTTCGAAAATGTGGAGATGTACAGCGTCATTGCGTTTAACCGGTTTTTATTCCAATAAAGGCGAAAAAGTACCTAAATAAGTGGTTTATTGCACCAAAACTTGCACCAAATTGGCTAATTTTTAGCATCAAATTATGCACCAAATTAGCGATATTTTTGCACTAAATTTGTTGGCTCTAATTATAATCATGATGTTTCAGTCTATAAACGGCCCAACAGGCAGATTAAAAAGTGTTACCCCCGTGTACAAAAGATAGGCAGACTGTTCCCACGTTATAACATAGCGGTACCCCCAAAATACGCGCACGACCCCCCCTCCATACTACTCCACTTTTGTAGGCACTTTAAATTTAAGGACTGTAGTCGCTTGCTGAAAATTTTATCTAGCAAAATGTGCCAAAATGTGTCCCATTCAGCCTTATTTTACAATAGCATAATGCTCAACGTGCATAGTCGAAATCTTGCCTGTTTTTTGTTGAACTATGAAGATCCGAAGACCATTTCCGCCTTAGTTTCTTGACCTCACAGGCGATAAGATAAAATTTAGTGGTAAGTGGCAAAACTTGAACAGCAACTTAATTCTGGTGGGTCTTACGGGGCAAAAGTGCGAAAAAATTCAATTCGAGAACATGCTTGCATGGTAGTCAGCAGTCAGCACTCAGCAGTCAGCACACCACGATAGATGCACAACAAGATCGATCTAAGGGTATCAGCCGGCCTGGGTCAAAAATCCAGCTTTTTTGGGCCAAAATTACCTCAAAAACTGAAGCGCTAAAATAGCATTATAACTACGTTATTACAAACAGTTCCTGGTCAATTTGAAGCACTTTTCAATAAAATATTCAAATTTCCTCCGTTTTTGGCCTTTACCTTGCCTGATTTTTTCCATAAAATTTTTCATTTTTCCATTTAGAGGGGTACCTTGCCCAAACCACCCCCAAGTGTCATCACACCACTACACCTGGCTGTGGGGGGTTTGGGGGTGTGCATCCTCGAGAAAACCAAAATATCCCCCATAAACAAAAATACCAACCCCAGAATTCAATTTTTCAAATTTTTTTCGAAATTTTCTGATGCCAATGGATATTGCTCAATGAAAAACGTTGAGAAATGGTGGTTTTTTGCTGTACCACCATTTTTACGGCTATTTTTTGACCTTTAAAAATTTTGCTCCCCCTCCCATAATTTTTGTGCTACCCACGTATGGTCACCATAGGTGGGCAGCACCAAAATTCTGGAGGGGGTGAAAAAATTTCTGGAGGGGGTGAAAAAATTTTCAAAGGTCAAAAAATGGTCTTAAAAGTGGTCGTATGGCGAAAAAACACCATTTTTCGACGTTTCTCATTGAGCACTATCCAATGGCATCAAAAAATTGCTAAAAAAGCAAAAAAAACTTTCTGGGGGGGTATTTTGATTTCTGGGGGGGGTATTTGAACTTCTGAGGGGTGCATACCCCCCAAACCCCCACGCCCATGTGTGATGGTCACCAGTCCACTCTATAATCAATTTTATTCGTAAAATTCGCCAACATCCGATAATTACAATGCGTATAAATAACCTGATACTCAAGAATCAGTCAAAAGATCAAAAAGTTTGAAAAATCCAGTTCCGTATATGGCAAGTAAGTATGTTTGTCAAAACTTTTAGCGCCTAGCATAAAAGAAAGAAGAAAAAACCGAGCCAGACGGAAACGCAACTTATCTAAGAACCATGCATTACGTTAATAAAAACAAAAACCCCAAAAAATAATCTGTCTGAACATAACAATCTGTATGTGAAGAACGATTATTTCACTTTTACGAACATTACGCACTGCCCGAGGTTCTTCCTTTCTGTTTGTCAAATAACTCGTAGGTCAAGAATTGCTCAACTGAAATCAAATAGGTACCTACCTAACAAACATAGGTTGGGGATGGCCTGAAGATATACACACACATAAGTTGGAAAACCTCCCGCAGATTAATTTAGACCCCCAGAATTCCATTTTTAGTAATATTTTTGGCGATTTTTTTAGCAATTTTTGGCGATTTCAACCCCACTTCCCCTAGAATATTCTACCGTGAGATTATCAATCATAAAATACGTACATATATCACGAATCAAATGGAACAAATTAGGAAACTGGAAATACCGTCAGAGACCAGTCGAGAATTTGGGGGTTTCTGATACCAAAAAAACCACGGCGGGCTCCCTTAACACGTATACTTCAGAGGTTTTGTGAGGCCGCTTAGGATTTTCCCGAACTTATCACATTCACCCTTTATAAATACAGTTCACATTAGGCAGTGTTAAGGTTTTCAATCTGATGAAAACGGACCTTTTTGAGCTCTAGCTACTAGGCCGAAGGAGACAAGAAAATTCAGATGTACCTACCTTACCTACATATAAGGAAGTCAAATGCAAATAAACTCACAATTTGTGTGTACATGCACTAATAAATGCATCTTTTCGATATGAATTTTAAAACGAAACTTTGAAGCCATTTTCGGACTCCTGCTCGATCTACTGTAGCAGCACTCAGTTATTTTCAAAGCGGCCGCCTGTTGATTATTTTGTGCACTTATGGCGGATCTATTATTTCCGGACGGGGCGGGGGTTGCTTGCGGTACCCCAGATTTTTGCTAAATTGTCAAACCAGTCAAGAAAATTCATTCGTTCATTGCGAAATGGCGTTTAAGGTCGTTATACCGGGGAGAGCAATCTTGCCCTAATTATTTGTTGATTCGATTCGAAGTCGAATATCCCACTAGGTCTCGATTTCCAAAAATTATTCCAAAAAAAACAATTTACTGGTCAGCATACACGGGCAGCAAGCAAATTCTGTAGGGTTTGATTGCAATAAATTGCCAAAAAACACCGAAAATTAAATTCTAGGATCTAACGTAATCTGTGTATGGTTTTTCTGAATCTTGGGCCAGACTGTCCCTTCGGGACGACCCTTCACGCCTATGTGCGCCTGTCGACTTGTATTAAAGGGGCTGGACGGAAGAGTAAGAAAAGAATAGCTCAACAAATTAACACGTACAGCATAGGAAGGGGGTCACGCCCACACGTGGGCGTTGGGGTTGGAGGGTTGGGGCAGAAGATATGCACCCCTTTTTGGGCTAAAAACTAATGTACACGTCAAAAGCACTGTTTTCTGACGTTTCAGACAATACTCTTTCTTTCTAAAACACAAAAACAAAAGATTTCGAAAAATGTTGAAAAAATCGAGTAAATTTAGCATCCAAAATATGTATCACATATGTTGCGAAGCGCCAAAAATTTGAGACTTTCAAGCCGAAAACGAACAAAAAACGCGTAAAAAGTAACACTTTTCACAATTTGTACGAAAAATCGACAATTCTGGGGTTTATAGTAATGCCTGCTTTGATTGGAGGTTTTGGTAATAAGCATTTACGCGAATTGTTTGACTCAGTCAGAACCATATAAAAAAACCATTTTTTTGACAATATTTTCCAAAAATTTATTTTTTTACAAATTTATTCGTTTTTAAGTCCAAAGAAAATTTTTAATAATCGTCGCAAACGTAAAAAATGGTGCTTTTGACGTGTAGGCACTGCTCTTAACTTAAAGAGGCAGTGTTGCTTGACCCCAGAATTCCCATGATGTGTATGCATGATTGAAATCAGGCAACGACGTATAGAACAGTGGTTCATTCCGATAGTGTTTGCTTATGAGAGGAAAACGTAGGCTACGTTTCTTTCTGAAAAAATTTGAAATTTCTCATTGGTGGTTAGAGCATCGGAAAACATATGAAAATGATTTAATTGTTGCTAATTCGAAATGAATTTTGAGGTTATGAGCAACGTTTCCAAGTTAGACTATTGACGGATCCAGAATTATCGTTAGGGAACGCACTCCATGTTTTCTCAATTCCGTGGAGAATAAGCCTGAAAATCAGCTACATATGTGAAAGACAGCGATTTTAGCCGTTTTTTAATGTCTAAATAACTTTAAAATAATTTCACGTACAGTATGTTTACCGTGTGCACTGTGTAATCCGTTTTAGTCTAAAATCTTTTCTAACAAGCAGCGTCAATAGTCGAACCGATAGAGTCAGAATTAATTTTATCGGATCAATCGTGTCAGAATTTTACTATCCTAATAAACTCTGCCTATGTAAAAATTATGTAAAATTATGTAAAAAATTTTATGTAAAAATTATGTAAAAAGAAAAGTAAAAAATTATGTAAAAAACTGTGTGTTGAAGAAGTATGTAAAAATTATGTAAAAATTATGTAAAAACTTATTAGGAAGGAGCAATTTATTCAATAAAGAAAAGTCCAGATTCCAACATTTTTGTGAAAACAATGAAGAAATTAATTATTAATAATATTTTTGACCGAGCAATTAAACTTCCAAAGATATACATCAGAATTGTTAGAGAATTTTCATTTCTATTGATTGAAATATATCACTACTTCTATTTCTCTTATCACTCTACTGACTAAAATTCACGAAAGGGGTTATGAAAAATCATTGATGTATGTATAACTACGTTGAAAACAATGTGACGTACGCACCAGCCTACTATCGTTTAGCACAGATGCCTGGACAGTTATCCAGACAGGTTTTTAGCAGTCAAAATGGCCTCAAAAACTGTGTGTTAAAGTTCAACAGCGTACAAATTGTCAAATCCACAGTTTCTGACCCATTCCGAGCACTTTTGCAGAAAAGATTTGAGTTTAATTTATTTTGGCCTTTAGTTTGCTTTATCTTGTGATCATGAATTCTAAAAATGTGTAGTGCTTCGCGTCATAGTGCACAAATACAGGAAAGTGTAGATAGTGTATCTGCACGAGCCGTTACTTGTACGGCCTTTGCGCACATTAGTGCGCCAATTCCGACCATCCGGTCAATTGGTTCCACTTTGGCGATCCAGCCTTAGTTTTTCAGATCGATGATATGACATGCGGAGGCATTCTGACGCGCAGTGTCAATTGGTTGGACTCTTGTCGCTTGGTGTTGCGAGAGATACTATGATGCGACCTTTTTACTGTGGAACACCCTACAAGTCCACTATCATTTCTTTACAATTAAAACATAGGCGACATGACCGCTATTCACATTGAGCCTGTGCAGAGACCGGAAAAATCCATGCGCAAGTAGCGCGAATTTCTTATAAATAACATTTCTTTCTATTTCTCTTCATATATTACTGTGGGCCAATCCCCCCAGGGGATGATTAGTGCAGTAGTGGCAGAGTTGCCGTTATAATTACTGGCGTGTCTTCTTCGACTTTATCAGCGCCTAGACTGTACATATTGGTTTGATTTGGTAAAAGCTAGAAAATTAGCTGTCTAGAGGTGCTATACCGCAGGCAGTTAAGGATTGGGAATTAATACAGCCTCGGCCGTATTGCCGGATTCTATTGGGTAAAACCTTTTATTTATCATTTCGTTCAAAATTCATAATTCCTCTTTCAAACCAAAAATCTATAAAAATTATTACATAATTTTTTTTATAGTGGATAACATGGAGTAGAGCTCTTTGTTGTTGTGATTTAAGTACAGAGTGCTATTGGAACCGAAATTTGTAAAGTTGTTTCGCCATAGGTAATCTAGTGCGAAACCTTTTCCTTCTTTTCACTTGAAAAATATTTCTTTTCCAGTCTAAAGAGGTCCAAGGACCTAGGGCGAATTCCGGTGATCTAATTACTCCTGGTTAAGATCTGCGGTCGGCATCTCAACCCATAATCTCCATAGGTACCGGACCAATTACGTCCGTGATTTTGGAAGTAGCAGGTTTTCAGGGTCATTTTGGAAGAGTGCAGGTTTTTACTGCAGCTTCTTGACCAGCGCTAGCTGTAGCATAGGTACTTAGGTAAGCCCCAAAGGTACCTCATTGGGGTTTGTTGCTTTCGTAGTTGTTGTGTGTTGGGTATCTGTCCTGACGGCGTGCTGTCAGTTTAGTTATCCGTACATGCTTCAAGTACTTAATCAGCCAACTCATTTGCGCGCATAAGATACTCCAACAACTTGAAAGCAGGCAAAGCCCCAGAAGTTACACTGCGTTTCCCCCTTAAGGTTGCTCATGACAACCGATTTGGTGTCTGTCATCATTTAAATTAATACATAATATTTTCTTTACCCAAAATATTTATTTCGGCATTCTAAAAATGTGTATTGTTTTGCCCGTATATTTTTATCGTATCGTCCGCGTCGCAGCAGTGCGCAGATAAGTTAAGCGTTAATTGGCAAAGAAATTCTGTATTTGTGAGTAAAGTCGCTGGTATTTTTTCTATCTACCTATTTGACTAAACGAAATATTTTCGCCCTTCGCCACGCTCATAAATTCTTTTGTGCCTCTCTTTCGTACTCGTTGCTAATTTGGCATATGAGGTACGTTTTCAGGAAAAACCCATGCCTAGAGGGGTCCAATTCAGGAAAAAATTTTTTCAGATTTTTTAAGATAGCCGATTTTTTGGAGAAAAAATTTTTCTTTTACCTAACGTTTATATTTCAAACATTCCATTTTTAAAATGGGTGGTAAGAAAATTTTACGTACCCCTCCAGCTAAAAAGGTGCTGCCTCTAGCCCGTCCTGCGCGCCAATTACAGCCTGATCAAACCAGTTCTTTGGTGACTGATAACACTACTTTACCCCCTTTGGCAAATAATACCTCTGTTATCCCTTCTGATAACGAGTCTACTACCGGCAGTGTGCATTCCGGAATTGGTAATTCTGCTGATACACAAATTGAAGTAAATTCTGACGCAACAATTGTCAATAATGATCTTAACTTGCGCGTGAATAACGACGATAACCAGATGGAAAACGAAGCCGTTTTACCTGGTCGAACTTTTGACGTGGAAAGTAATGCATCTGAAAAACAAAATGAGGATGAAATTCGTCCTAATTCGTCAAATTCTGATCGAATTCTTTCGACTATTCTTGAGAGTATTCAGAAAATGCAGTTTCAGCAGGAAAATTGAATTTTCAGCATGTAGAAATGCGTCAAATGCGTGAGGAACTAATAACCGGCTTTCTGGCTACGTTTCTGCTTGCCCTGAGGCTAATTAGTCTTTGTGAGTACATAACAACAAAAACGTGATTAATGATGTGCCTATCGAGTTACCAAAACGGCGTGTCGAACAGACGGTAAATAACGAAACCGTGTTTGATAATTCATCACCTGTCGATTCGGCCTCCAATTAATAATCCTAAGCCTAAGGTTATACTCGCGTCCGAGGACATCTGTGCCTATTTTACATATGATTGGTAAAATACGCCTGTTGATTTTAGATCATCAGCGTATCGTGAGCAGCATGTGCAAAACCCTCTTTTTGCGGATAATTTATCTAATTCGCCATTCTTTGCAACACGCATTTAATCAGCAAAGTGTTGAAAACGCGCCTACTTTTCAGAATTTTTGCAGCGGCCTTTAAATCAGCCAGCGCCACGGTACGTGCCTAATGCTGTAAATGTCGCATCCTTCTTTAAATCCGCCGCCTTTGCACTATTTTCCCCCTAGCGAGGCGCGCGCTATACGCTCGCATCGCATTTCAGGAGTGATAATTTTTCAGTGTACGATAATTTAGCAAATCCTAACGGCGACTCCATGCCAATCAGGGACAATATAGTCGCGCCGCCAGCCAGCCAGCGCTACGTCAGATTTTCAGATGAGGACTCAGCTCTTAGCAGCAGGAAAAATTTGCATCGCTCAGCGCGCGGTGAAAGTTCGCGTCACAATTCGTTATACCATAATTCAGATTCTTCATCATCTTGTACGATAAATTATCTGTTACTGAAGCCATTAATCGCGGTCCTTTCATACAGCAAATGCATATAGCAGTAGCTGCTAGGAAATCTTTTCAGGGTGAAAAAACTGATATTCAAAAATTTTTCAGCGAATTTGAAAGATTGGCAAAAAGATACCAAAATTGATAAAAAAGATTGAGCTGAATTTGCTTCATCATTTTTCGACGACTATGCGTTAAATTTGTATGAAGCGTTACCTCAAGAAGATGCGTAATTCTTATATTAAGACTAAGTACGCTATGATCGCGGAATTTTGTCCTCTCGATCATGATACGTTGTATGACCACTTTCTTGACCGTAAGCAACAGCCCAATGAGTCTGTCCAAGCTTACTATCTCGCGCTTCACAAACAATTAAGGCGCGCTAGACCTCACATTGAAACTGACTCTGAGCAATTAACGAAATGCTTCGCCATCCAATTAAAGCGCGGTATGCTACCTGAAATTTCAATGCAGCCTATCAATGCGCGCCTGAAGCTGAGTTGCACAAATTTTTGCATAATGCTAAATGCGCAAGTATACGGCCGCCAACTTGTAACAAAAAAAGCACCAACGCCTTATGTCTCGACCATCGCCAATCCTACTACTGGTGCAATTCCTAAGGAATCTGTTATTTTCTAATAATGCGATCCTGATTGTTTGTGTAATAAGACGTTTTCTTGATCAAAACGCCCCAAAAATGAGCAATCTACAGCGCATAAATTTTGTGATTTTTATCAGCGCACGGGTCATGTTGAAGAACAGTGTTTTAAAAGATAAGACTGGCGCAAATCCGATGAAAACGCACAGCAAGCAAAATTTGAGCCCGCCCGCGCGTCCCGTAGTCAGTCGCGTTCTTGGAATAATAGAAATCGTTCATCGTTGCGCCCAAATTATAATAATCGGCCACAATCTAAGCCTAGGTATTGCGATCAAAGCCAAAATCGCCAACCTATGTTCCAAAGTTCTGGCCTTTACGTTTTGATTCTAGGCGCTCGCATCCAATTTTTAGGCAAAGTTATAATGACTACACCGAATTATCGCCAAAACTATCAAAATCAGCCTTATAATAATCCCATGCAATCTTATGACTATCGCCAAAATAATCCTTATGTGACTCATCCGCCAGAACAGTGTAACACGTATTATAATTCCAATTATCATTCTGTGCAGCGAAATTATCCCCTAATGTCACATATGTAGTGGATTACCAGCCCACCATAAATTATCCACCGCCTCAACCGCCCTACTCGCCTAAGAAAAATGCAAACATGGTTACTTCTCATCCAATCTGAAGAAATTAAGCGGAAAAATTTTGCATCCCAAGCATTTTGGAAGAATATGATAGATTACAGCGAAGATTAGCACTTTATGAAAAATGGCGTCATCCCCCACCTTAAATCAGGATGCTGAAATTCCGATAGTTAGTCATGCAGGTACAAATATACCCACCATTTTGGCTGAAATTCATGGTGTAAAAATTCCGGCACTAATTGATACTGGCTCGCAAGTCACAATGATGACTACTGCAGCATTTTTAAGACTTGGTTTTCAGGTTACCTCCGAAACAAACATCTAAAGTGAATTGCAGTGTAGGTGACACAGCAGTAGTTCTTCGCTTTAATTTTAATATTACCTGTGCTTATCGCAGATCATTCTATACCCGTTAGTATCTATTATCGATAAATTGCCAGAAGACATGCTTCTCAGTTTTGATTTTTGCCGTTCCATTACTCTGGGTAAATCCCATTGAAGATTGTCGTTTATAGCGGTCTCAAATTAAATCTCTTATCACTGAGCAAAAAATTGCAGTTTCGTACCAATCAAACGCTAAAATCGCATGTCCTATCTGCGTGCATGTTTCAATTTCAGAGCCGATCACAATTTTGCCTTCTGCAATTTTATAACACCTGCATATATAAGTCATAGTTCCTACAATGCTGATATTGCACTTTTTGAGCCAATCAGATTTATCGCCAAAAGTTCACTTTTTGTCGCCCCTGCTATCGTCGACACCTCAGTTTCAGTTTTTCCTTTGCGGTTATGTAACATCTCGAAAATCGCCCATTCAAGCCGACACTGGAGAGCTAATTGGATCATAACGTCTGATGTTGAGGTCGTATCTCATGTTTCTCTTTCAGACGATTGCTCGCCAGAACTTTTTCCTCGATAAATAAGGCTTTACAAGGTTCCATCGCTAATTCTAAGGAATAGCAGCAAATTCGTGATCTTTGTCATGAATATAATTCGATATTTGCTTTAAAAGGCAAACCACTCAGTCCGCACTCCGCTCGTTAAGCATCATATTGACACAGGGGATAGTCCCCCTGTTGTAGGTAAAACTTATCGTGTCTAACACGCAGCCGACAAGCCATGCAAAGAATAATTAATGAAATGATTGCGGAAAAAGTTATCAGGCCAACAACAAGCCCCTGGGCCAATCCTTTATTTTTAGTGGGAAAAGATGGTTCCCTCCGCCCAGTTGTGGATTATCGCCAACTGAATGATGTGACAAAAACCCAAATTTATCCCCTACCTCAAATTGATGATTATTTTGATGCCCTATGGTCTGCGGCTTACTTTAGTACGCTAGACTTAAAATCTGGGTATTGGCAGATCCCCCTTGATGAAAAATCGCGTGAAAAAACCGCCTTTATCTGTCCTGTAGATTACTACAAATTTGAAGTGTTACCTTTCGGTTTGAAAAACACCCGCGATTTCAGCGCCTCCATGGAGCTTGTTCTCGCTGGTTTAAATTGGAAAACCTGTCGTATATATCGACGATATCATTGTGTTTTCATGCACGTTTCAGAGCATCTTAAAGATCTAGAAAATGTCTTTTGCGCGCTACAAAACTGCAAACTTAAGGTTAAACCAGAAAAATCATCATCTAGCTCATGCAGAAGTCCAATTTTTGGGCCATTGCATAGAGACCTAGGTATTGCCCTGACTTATCCAAAATTGCAGATTTGATCAATTTTCCAGTTCCAAAAACAGTAGAAAGCTTTGCAGAAATTTCTTGGTCTAGTACAATGGTTCAAAAAATTTGTAAAAGATCTCGCGAAAATCATGAAACATCTTTTTCGTTTATTAAGGAAAGACACGGAATTTCTTTGGATTGAAGAACATCAAAAAGCTTTTCAAACGTTAAAAGATGCCTTTGCTTCACCACCGATTTGGCAGTTGCCTAGTTCGATAATGACCATCAATTCATCCTGCCAACCGACGCAAGCAATTACGTGCTAGGTGCCATTCTTACGCAGAAACATCTTCCATCTAAAAATCGTTTTATCCTTGGTTATGCTAGTCGTGTTTTAAACTCGGCCAAATGTAACTATGCCACTTCTGACAAAGGGGGCTTTAGTGGTTGTCTGGGCAATTAAGCATTACAGGCATTATCTTTATGGTAAAAAATTCATCATGGAAACAGATCATCAGGCGCTTACTTGGCTCATAAATGTAAAAGATCCTTCCAGTTGTTTAAGATGCTGGGGTTTAAAATTGCAGGAATACGAGTTTGAGGTTGTTTGTAAACGCAGGCGCATATAACTGCGCTGCGGAGCATATCGCGTCATCCTAAGTACGATCGCGATGAACAACGTTATAAACTCGAACGTAAGCGTTGCTAACGTCGCTAACCTCGAATCTGAAGCGTCTGAGTCTGACGACGACAACGAACCACCTGATATAAGACAGCAAACCATCGCGCCAAAACAGCAAGCTGCGCAAAAAGATCATCCGCCAGTCTTTTATGAACGCATCACTTTATCTGAAGCTGAAAAAGCAGAAATTCTGTCGCCTGCTAAACTCCTTGCTGAACAACGTCAAGATGAAGAATTAAACAAAATTCGTGAATCGCTCAACGACTTAACAACACGTAAATATCGCGACAAATTTTTCTTGCTAAATAAATTCTCTATCACAGATTTCAGCCTAAGCGCACAGCTAATACCATTCATCAGCTTGTCATTCCAAAATCGCTTTGTAGCTTCACTCTTAACCGAATTTCATGATTCCATCTTTGGAGCCCATTTCTCAGCATGAAAATCTTCCCGCCATTCAGCTCCATTACTGGTGGCCTAGAATGGAGAATGATGTCTTGCATGGTGTAAGAATTGTGAGGTGTGTTTGCAGCACAAGGTAATAAATAATCCCACTGCCATACCTCTGCAGCCCATTGAAGTTTCAGCACCGTTTGATTAATCACGTGTGATTGTCTCCATATGCCTTGTTCGACGTCCGGGAATGATCAAATCGTTGTCTTCATGGATTATTTTACTAAGTATGTTGAAGCGTTTGCAGTGTCTGATATAAAAGCAGTCACCATCGCAAATCTATTATTGCGCAAAGTAATTCCTAGACATGGCGTTCCAAAGCGATTTCTAACTGATCAGGCTCAAATTTTACATCAGCGCTAATTTCCGAAGTTTGCAAATTACTGAATGTCCAAAAAGTTTTCACAACTCCGTATCATCCGCAGTGTGATGGGTTAGTAGAACGATATAATCGAACACTCATCGATGGACTCTAAATTGACGCAAGAAATCAATACAATTGGGAACAATTTTTGCCATTTGCTTTATTTGCGTATTGCGCAACACCCCAGTCATCGACAAATATTTCGCCATTTGAAATGCTGTACGGTCAGGGAACCTTCTTTTCCACTCAATATACAGCTTTTAAGCGATCTCGCATTGAATCTAATTTGCCTAACGTCGCTGAAAAATATCTTGCCGATTTAAAACTCACTCTTCTTATTTTGCACGATATTGCTAGCAAAATCTTGCCAAAGCGCGTCACCATCAGAAAAAGCAGTATGACAAATCAGTGCGTGAAAGTAAATTTGCAGTCGATGATATTGTATATCTCAACAATAAAGCAGTAATTCAGCCCGAAATTGAAGCTTTCACCTAAACAATTAGGTCCGTATCGCATCAAGTCTTTGCCAACACCTGAAGCAGTAGCATCATCTATTTGAACCATCCTTTAATTGAACACGTAGTGCACCGTAATCGCCTTTTACCTGCCCAAAAGTTGCCCTATTCCAATCCATTGCCAAAAAGTATGCATATGTAGGTGATTTTGTTTTAGTTAAGCTACCGCGTTGACCTGTGAGTCCGGCAGTAGTAATAAGTTTTGAGGAATTAGCGGGCCGGGAAAGGAATTTAAGGAGTGTGCGCCTGTTCGTTTGTTAACTGGTGCTAAATCGGCACACGCCGTGCCCTTAACTAATGTTACACCTTTTGCGGAGCCATGGCTGAGCAGCGTGCCCCAACAGAAGAGGACATTGTGGACCGAGATTGTCCAACGTTCAGCCTCGGGAGCGACAACAACGCCGCCCACTTCATCGTAGCGCTTGAAGCTATGGCTGCTGTAAAGCAACACCGCAAATAGTGTGGTACCTTTTCAGATGCTTTATTTCGAAAATGACGAACACGTAACTCCAAATCTACGCGAGCCTTCACATTACGAGACGCCTAACCACTACAATCGCATTTACGCCCAACACCCTACATGCCTGCCAATAATATTCGACGTACCATAATGATCGAGACACACGAACAATCATACAACACGATACGTACACTTTTCAGGTCATTCGAATCGTCTTAACAACCAGTATTTCTTTAGCCTGGTCCCAGCATATTAACGACCATTTGTTCATGCCCTACCGCGTTTAGAACGTGTGGCAGCAACTGGATCCTACCATGCGACCAGTAGTCCCTTTGGTTGATATATCAGGTTGTCGATGTTCGTGGCCATGTCTTTGTCTGGAATTTAGCTAGGTACAGCCCCAGCAACAATAAAATTACCTATTTTCCGTCTACGGCCCACATTGCGCAGATGTAGTGGCTTATTTTACAAAATTGTGGTGGAAGTCCTCCTACGTTCTGTTTTCAGGGCTAATATTTTAGATACACTGGTGATGAGCCGCTTTTTCATGGTCGAAAATCGCATTGATGACAGAAATCAAAAGCTGAAGCCACTTGCTTTATTTTTCTTTTTTATTTTCTTTTCTTTGATATGGACTATGATCCATTGCAGTACGCAATATATGTTTCAAGCAACGTTTTTGCAAATTTATAAGCAAATTCGTCACATGATCTTAGCTGCATCTTTGAAGTTCATCAGATACGCAGACCTAAACGTGACTAAACGGCAAAATGTCGTAGTCTGCAAAAGCAATCCGCATTCTAAATCCGGAAACTATTTTTCTCGTTTCAGGCATCCTCAAAGGCAAAAGCCGGGAACGACGTCACATTTGGCTGCAGTCAAACGGCCGCAACAGCATTACGTGCCGTGCCAAATGCCGCCGCAATTGCTGCCATGATTCGGCGATGTTTTTCAAAGGTTTTTGCCGGTTGCCCACATATAACGCGTCATAATTGCGCCAACATGAATAGAATCTACCTCAAGTGCCGGCAACATTGCCGTGGTCCAGCAGTCGTTCAAGCCGCGTTCAACATCAATCGTGCTCACCACCACGTTCTATCGAAAGTTTGGAAGATTCGGCCGCTTTCCTTCTTAGCCGCGTTCTATCCAGGACAATTTCTGCCCGTCCGACTACTCCATATAGTCAGCCGTGAGTCTATTATGTACGGAAAGCCATGAGGGTCAATTGAAAAATATTGCTAATATGCATACTTACAACCCAAGTTTTCAAACTTTCTGACAATTACAACAAAGAAATTCAAACAACAGTGAACGAAAATTTTCAAAACAATGAACTTTCTGGTTTGAAAATTACATTGAATAAGTTCAAATGAAATTGAATATCCATGCACAAACTCTGAGATAAATGCATTCAACAATTCAAATGGAGATCTCAAGATTAACGATTTATTCCAATAAAAACAAGCATTTATTATTCAAAATAACATTTGATACACACAAAAAATCAAAATTATGAACCTTTTGGTTTGAAAATTAAATATCAACAGTTTGAATAAAAGTTGCAAAACTTGGAAATTTTGCTTGCTAGTATGCAGTGCTCGTAAAATACAATGAAGGTTTTCAAAGAGATAGCATGGAGTTTTCAAACTTGCCAAACATACAACCGAGTTTTCAAATTTCTTAAAATACAACGAAGGTTTTCAAAAAGATAGCACGGAGATTTTCAAACTTGCCAAACATACAGCCGAGTTTTTCAAATTTCTTAAAATACAACGAAGGTTTTCAAAGATAGCACAAGTTATAAATTTACCAAACATATAATGATTTTTCAAATTTCACTAAAATATAACAGGGTTTTCAAAAATATACCTGGTTACTAACTTTACAAATATACAATGAGATTTTCAAATTTCACGTAAAATACAATAAAGGCACTCAAAAGATAGCACAGATTACCAAACTTAGCAACAACACATTGATTTTCAAATTTCATAAATACTATTGTGTTTTTTCAAAGGACAACATAGTGTTTCAAACTACAAATATACAATGAATTTTCAAATTTCATCATCCTGAAAAGTTTTCAAAAAGATAGCACAGTATTTATAAACATAAAACATACAACCGAGTTTTCAAATTTCGTAAAATACAACGAGGTTTCAAAAAGATAGCATGGAGTTTTTCAAACTTACCAAACATACAACCGAGTTTTTCAAATTTCGTAAAATACAACGAAGGTTTTCAAAAAGATAGCATGGTGTTTTTCAAACTTACCAAACATACAACCGAAATTTTTCAAATTTCGTAAAATACAATGGAGGTTTTCAAAAAGATAGCACGGAGTTTTTCAAACTTACCAAACGAACAACCGAGTTTTTCAAATTTCGTAAAATACAACGAAGGTTTTCAAAGAATATACTAGAGTTTTTCAAACTTACCAAACATACAACCGAGTTTTTCAAATTTCTTAAAACCACAACGAAGGTTTTCAAAAAGATAGCACTGAGTTTTTCAAACTACCAAAACATACAACCAAGTTTTTCAAATTTCGTAAAATACAACGAAGGTTTTCCAAAAAGATAGCATGGTGTTTTTCAAACTTGCAAACATACAGTAGGTTTTTCAAAAGGCTCTTGACGCGAAAAACACCCAACCTGCGGGCTTACTCCTACAGAAAAAGCTGCAATTACTGTAATGAGTTTAGTCCACAAATTACCGGTTTGCTTGCGGTCTCCTGAATTCGGGAGAATCTGAAATTTTCAGGAGCAGGAGCAGGAGAATGGGCTTTTCAGGAGAAATTTCAGGAGAAGTTGTAAACATGCAGGAGAATGCAGGAGAGATTTTAAAATGTCAGGAGAATTCAGTGGAATCCTGAAAATCTAGGAGAATTCAGGAGAATTTTCAAAACTTCTAAGTGCTAAGTTATAACTATATCCACCGGTTTTTTTCCACTTTTTGGTCTATTTGTCAACAAAAATTTTGGGGAATGGAAAGAATTTTGGGCTTGGTTGGCATTTGTGGAAAATTTTTGTAATGTTAAAAATGCGTTTTAGAAGTTAAAACTTCAAAATTTTTCGGCGCTTCGCATAGTGGATTTAATTCTTACTTATTATTAATCTTTAAGCCGCGCCACTTTCAAGTGCAACATTTTTATCGACAATATGGTCTAGAATTTCACTACGATTGAAAATCACTATCATCTGCACGGATTCGGTTAGTTTTGTAATGCAACAATGCGTTTTAGAGAAGTGGGCATTCGTGTAGCTGGTTCACATGTGTATTAACATAGTCATATTTTAAGGGCGTATGTGTGCAGTCGGTATCTGAGGGAACGAGAATAGGTTGCTGACAGTCAGATTCGAAGCGCCGACCTCTTGCTCTAAAGTCCAGAACCATAACCAATCGACTAACGATGGTTAATTTAGATAAAGATTGCAAGGTATTCGTAATGTTTTGCTGGTTTACCAGCCGATTAGGCTTAGGCTTAGTATCATGGACTGACCAAAATGTTGGTGCCAGCGTTTAAAATAAACCTGAGTAATGGAATGCGACGAGCGGAGCTTAATGAGCGAGCAACGCGAGTTGCATCCCATTACTTAGGCTTATTTTAAAACGCTGGCTCTTTATTTGGTCAGTCACATGAATCTACTGAAAAAATTTAAAGGACTGCCTAATTTGTTTCAACTTGAATTAAATCAAACCAGTTAGGGGTGGCAGCTTTCACCGGATACTACTTGCTGTATACGTACTTATAATGTAGGTATCTTAATACATATGTGAACCAGCTACACCAATGCCGAGAAGTGAAACTAGAAAAATTTTTCAGCGCCATTTGCCGAATTGATTTAATTCTTACTTGTTATTGATGTCAAACTTAAGCAGCAGCGGCCTCAATTGCAGCATTTGTGTAATCTGGTCCTAGAACTCCACTTCGATTGAAATCCCTACCTTCTGCACGGTTTTTGTAATGCAAAAATGATTTAGGAAACTAAAATTTCAAAATTTTCTGGCATGACGCCATTTGATAAGTATAGTTTTTAATTGTCAAAAACGACTTCAGAATTGGCTAAAATGCTTTACTGAATGAAGGACATTCAAGTTTCAACATAAATAACGTATACTGATCGTGATATTTCTTGTAGAGCGCGAAATTTTTATACAAAAAGTGCATCAAAAAACCGCTACTGCATGTGTACATTAAATTTTCTACTTAAAAAACACTGCTTTTTAAATACAGGCGCTCTATTTAAACGTTTTAGACCTCCCAAAAAAACGTGGAAAAAAGTCGGAAAAAGTGGGAAAAAATTTTGGGTTCGGTCTATAATGTCAACCGAATCGCTGGGAAAAAATGGTGACTATATCCAAATAAGTTTTGTGCTTCCGTAGTAAATCATTCATTCATTCATTTATTTGTTCATAATATCACGAAGTGCAAAGAATACATAGCTTTACCACCATCTAATTGTTTTTATCAGTTTCATAGACTTTGCAAAGCGCCCATAAACATTTTTTTGATATATTTCAAAACGTAAGGATTTGCTTGCTACTGAAATTACATACAATTAGTAATAAAGTATTATTTATTTTTTCAAAAGACATTGCAAACAGGGCTCTTTTTCAGAAATTTTTGATTATGTAAGTGCAACTGAAAATTGGCGGTCACTGTTTTAAGCACAGAAACTGTTTTTCGAATAATGTGTATTGTAAACAATGCGACCTCTTTAGCTTAGGCCCTTGAGCAGTATATGTAAAATTATCTGTTCTCTGTTCATGATAGCTGATCAGTGCCTTTGTATAATATATTAGTGTAGATACATGTTTTTTTATATACATATGTTGTTGCGCTTTACGGATTCTATTTACATGACCAAAAATGTAGCTCCTGAGTGAAGATCCTGGAATCTGTTTTTGAATGTTTGTCAGCTGTTGATGTTGAATAAAATGTTATACTTTGTGGTGCAGCATTAGTCTTCCATTATTTTTGCATCTGCCTGTATAATGCAGATATGCTCCATGAGCTTTTTGTGAGAGAATTAATGTTCATTATTTAGCCTTGAGTGTCCTTAGGATTAACAGGCAAGAGATCAGAATAAAATAGTTGGGTGAACCAAGGTAAATTGGCCTGAGCATGCTTGATATCCATGTGTACATACAATTGTAGATCTGCTGTACAACCTGTCCTGCAAAATATGAGCCAGGAAATTTTCGGAGAATCAAAATGTTTTTAGGAGAATTGCAGGAGAATTTTTCCCCAATTTTACCACTGTGCAGGAGAATCTGGATTTTGGGACCTGGCAACACTGGTTTTTGGATGTTTGCTACTTAGGCAGTTTGACTTCTTAATTAGCCCCAATGATGTTCATCATGGCCGGCTGAGGACTTCAGCCGATTCAGAATTCGGGTCAAAGACTGAGCCCAATTTCGGTCAAAATGACGTCAAAAAGTGATATATTTAAGCTAAAATAACGAAAAAATTGTTCACTGGTGAGGGAATTCCGAGTAAATTTTCACATGTTTAAGAATTGAGCAACATGGTTGCATGATGCTGTTCTGCGACATAAAATCGAAAATGACGACGCTTATTTAGCTTTGAGTCAGGGTTGGCAAGCCTGGGTTTTTTGGGGGCAAAAAATTATTGGGGTTTTGAGTTTTTTGGGTTTTTTATCCACAGGTTACCGATTTTTCAAATAGAGTTAAATAAATACTGCAGCTTTGCTATTCCAGGTCAGCAGAATTCGAGAGGATCCTCCAAGATTTCACACATTTTTCATTTTTGCCAATGTTTTTACGGTGTTTTAGTAAATCTTCATCATTTCCATAAAAAACCCAATAAAACCCAAAAATTCAAAGTTTTCAAATCTGGGTTTTTTTCCATCCCTGGCCAAGATGTCGCCAGAAAGTGATCAAAGCAAAATTATCGATAAAATTGGTAATCCACTCAGGCTCATATCTAAAATTTTGTTTCGGGGGGGGGCACGACCAAAATTTTTTTAAAACAAGGACCTAAGGCTAAACTTAAGAAAATTGTACTTTTAGAAAAGGAGCAGAACGAATATGGAATGCCAAAATTTTTTTGCCAAAATGGTAGAACATGATAAACTGAAGCGCGGAAAAAAAATTTGGTGAAAATCTGAGCCATACTTGCACAAAGTTGCAGGCAACTTCTCTATGTGAGTGTTGGGTTGGGACGATTAAACGGCTCGATCCAAGGACTTACACATTTGTCAGAAATAAATAATATGGGCTGAAATTACGGGAGGAATCATAGCAATGAAGGAGAAGAAAGAAGAAAGGCGGAAAAGCTGTTTGAAATTTTAAAAACTTAAAAAAAATTTCATATTTTTTGCATGTTTTTTCGGTTTTACTTGACAAGATATAAAAAAATCTAAGTTTTTGCTTCTATTATGCTTGGGCTTAGGCTTAGTATATCTGAAAAGGCGTTTTAAGCTGATTAGGTCGAGGTCGCTCCCGCTCAGGTCGATGTATAGATGCTTAGGTCGATATGCTTAGATTGATGTATAGATGCTCAGGTCGATGTATAGATGCATAGGTCGATGTATAGATGCATAGGTCAACGTAAATTGGGTATCTGCAAGTGATTCTGCATTCAGCTGTTTGAATCTTCAAATACTTAGGTCTAGAAGATGCTTGCTTAGGTCGAGTAGAGCTAATTAATGCAACCCATAGCTTTTGTAATATTGATCATAGACGGATGAAAATTTTTTTCCGCGCTTTCTTTCAACATGTTCTAAGTACTAAGCAAAAAAATCCGCTTTTCTGAAATTTATTTCTCAGTATTCTGAAAGTACCATATTCTTAAGTTACTCCGGGACCTAAGGATGAATTTAAAAGACGTTTTACGACCACTAGAGCTGTACACTTTGTAAATTTTGCTACCCAAGTGCCTAAAATATGGTGAGAATTCAATGGACACCCTTTTAACAAATCTTATTTTCGGCATAAAACCAGTGCAGATTAGTGAAAATAGATGCAAAATATGCTTTTGGTTGTATAAAGACTAAAAATAAGACAAAAAGACAAGAAAAAAGACATAGAAATGGAGTATTTAAACCAGGGTTGGTTGGGTTTGGTTTTTGATTTTTATGCCTTAAAAATCGGCCTGGTTTTTTGTTTTTTTGTTATTTGATCATTTGTAAACACTCTTAGTATCATTTTGTTCATTCAGCTATCGTTTATACATATTATTGTTTTTTCGTTTGTATCGTTGTTGATGATTGTTATTAATCAAAATCGTGAAGTGAATCGTGTTGCCTCTTTGCCGACTTTGCTTGCTTACTGAACTGATGTTGTTTGTTTTGTACATGTGCAATTAACAAAGATTGATTCCATTTTATAGCAGTTAATTTTTCATGGCTAGCAACAACATTAATGGGCATAATTGTAGTACAGGGGGACCCGTACTTTCTGTGTGCTCATGCTTTTTACGTCCAATTTTTTGTAGTAACTGTAAGTGCAATAAACTTAGTTTTAAATCTTGAAATCAATGGTGTGCGAAAGATTACATCACTCAATTCAGGTGACGAGAAGGTTATAGTTTTACAAATTATATAATACCATGCAACTGCAGATAGCTGCAGGCCAAATCAGGTATACCTCCTTACCATCGAATAATGCTTTTCAGTGAATTGGCTATTTTTGAGATTAACACAGGAACCATGTGATGGATTTCAATAAAATGAAGTGTTCTTGGTAGATAATTTTAAACGAAACTATTTTGCTAAGAAAAGTTTGTGCTAGCTTATGTCTACAGTATGCTAGGCTCTAAAAAGTGCTCAAACTTTACATGATCACTACAGTATACAGGTTTTGTTTCATATTTTGAAAAATAGCAAAATAGTTAGATATTTCTGTGCTCTAAATTTCACTTTTTTGTTTTTCGGGTTACTGAATAGTTTGTCCTACAATTTCAATTTATTTTTTTTCAATATGGCTGCCCTCATAAGGTATGCATTTTACTCGCGCCATGTTTCATGTTTTTTAATGTTTAAGAACATTTTAGAAAGCCCAAAAAAGTTCTTTCAAATGATATCCTCTTTGTCTGATTTAGTAAAGAATTCCAGTTTTTTAAATTATTAGTTTTAAATATAGGCGCCAGCATGCATGCACAGTATGGGAATTCTGGGGGGGGTGAAAACCTAACGTGCCTTTTTTGGGACCAAAAATGGCCGGTACTGCGTTGAAAAACATCGTTTTTTGGCGTTTCTGACGATACTCTATCCTTCTAGAGCATGAAATCATGAAAAAAATTTCGGAAAAAGTCGAATAAATTGACCAATATATCGCTTAAAACATGAATATATGGCGCTAAGCGCCGAAAATTTGGTGATTTTGAGCAAATAGATAGCCAAAAACCCTTAAAAAGACACTTTTTCTACAAATTTTCAGGTAAGTTTAGGAAACTTGAAAAATCGCCAATTCTGGGGGGGTGAAAAATGATTCTGCGGGGGTGAAAACCCCCCAAACCCCAAGATCATGCATGGGCGCCAGGAAGGATGTCATGCAGTAACTTTTGATGTTTTCAGCTGTTATTCTGTGAGTTTCTGACGTATTTCAAAATTTTATTAGTAAATAGCTAGAAAATTCTGTTATTTCTAATGAGCTATGTCTTATGTTCTGAATCCTTCTAGTTCGTTCAGAAAATTTAAAAAAAACCTCAAATTTATTCTTTGTAAGCGTAAGGTTATTTTTAAAAGCTGAGTGCGATGCGTTGAGACCTTATAACCTTCTAGTCACCTAAATTGCCGGTGTAATCTTTCGCACACCATTGATTTCAAGATTTAAAACTAAGTTTATTGCAGTTGCACTTACTACAAAAAATCGATCCACGTAAAGTTCATGGGCACACACACACAAAGTACGGGTCCCCGGTACTACAATTATGCCTAATAATGAAATTGGTGCTTCACCACTGGATGCGATTATCTTATCCAATGATGAAGTTCTTAGGCTCGTTGAAGAAGCCGCTGAAGGGCACCTCGATTCAACTATAACGTCAGGTTCGGCAATTTCAATAAAGCTAAAATTGTTTACTTTTTGCTATTAATCTTGAATAATTGGTTAGGCAACTCTTGCCTGTTCTTTAATTTAATAGTCTTTAATCATAATAAGCATTTTGACACTTGTTCTCACGAATAAATTATCAAAACCAAAATTTAACCATTAAAAACCATAAAAATCATTAAAAAACCGATTAAAAAACCAGAAAAAAACCAAAAAAACAAAATTTCGTAAAATTTTTACTGCCTTTTCTCCAGCCCTGGTTTAAACCGCGTGCTTGGGACTGAATAGACCTTAATTATTACTTGAAATTCGGCGGAAAAGTTTGCGAATTTTTGCTAGAAAAGCAAAGGGGAGTAAAGGAGAAAATCATTTTCATATTTCGTTTCGGGGAGCGGCACGTGCTGCCCTATCCCTCTGGATACGGGCCTAAGTCCCAATGTTAATAATGCAACGGCCTCATAATGTTTAAAAGCCGATAATGCAGAAGTAACTAATACCACTTAGTAGGCCCATATTTAGGATTTTATTTCGGGGGGGGCAAAAACTTTTGAGGCCAGCTATCTCAAAAACCATAAGGAGATAAGCAAAAATAGGCGGGTTTGAGCTTATCTCAGCAAGCTCTATATGATGGTGAAGAAAAGTTTCAAAAAAATTATTGATATACAGCAAATTTATCATTTAAGCTGATTTCTCATCACTTAATCGACGAATTATTTCTTATCTCTTGCCTTTGCACTTACTTAATCATTGTGCATTACACAGAAAAATAATACAGATAACGAATAATTCCGCGCCAAGCGCCGAAAAAATTGACATCTTCTGCATGTTAAGTTCAAATTTGAGCAGGTTTGAGCGGGCTAGAAGGCAAAAAATGTATATAAACAATACAAATGGCGCCAAGCGCCGGAAAAATTTCATGTTTTCCATAAGTCATAGCCACACCTGGGCGTGGGTGGGGGTTTGAGGGGTATGCACCCCACCCCGAGAAACAAAAATACCCCCCCGGAATTCAATTTTTAAAATTTTTTTTCGCGATTTTTTGATGCCAATGGATAGTGCTCGATGAGAAACGTCGAAAAATGGTGTTTTTCAACCATACGACCAGGGGCGGATTTAGGGGGGCGGGGGCCGCCCCCCATTGGCCCAAAATAGTGCGCAAAATTGAGGATTTTTGAGCGATTTTTAGCGATTTTCGGGTTAAAATGGTTAATGGTTCCGCCTAAGTCCGGGTTCCGCCCCCTTAGGAAAATCCTGGATCCGCCACTGCATACCACCATTTTTAAGGCCATTTTTTGACCTTTGAAAAATCTTGCATCCCCGTTCCCCAGAATTTTGGTGCTGCCCACATATGGTGGGAGGTCCCTGGCGAATTTCAGGGGGAGGGGGTAAATGACCTCCAATTTTTAGCCAAAAACGGCCGAATAATGCCTAAAAAGGGCCAAAAATTCAATTTTTTTTCAAAAAATAGGGGTCAAAAATTTTCTGGCTTTGGGGGATGGAAGGATGCCCGACTTTGAGTCGGGGATCTCCTTATGTGTTTGAAGTGTAAGCATTTCATCATAATAAAAAAATTGGATTAATTCTTTATTATGTGATTAATTTTTGCATAAACAATGTATAAAAAGTCAAGTCTTACTATGGATGGAAAGAAAAACAAAAAAATGACATGACAGTCCAAATAAGAGTTCTCAAGTTTATATGCATTCTCAGTTTATCACTTTTGCCAAATTGAAATTTTTTGATTTTGTTTGGAATTTTTATTAAAAAATAGAATTATTGTCATTATCGAGAAAAGATTTATGGCCTGTTATTCATTTATTCATTCTCTCTTTCCTGATTCAATTGTTTTTGCATACAGCAGTAAAATAAAAGATCGTGAGCAAGTCTCGCCACTTCCGAAACTCGCTGAAGTCAGAAGGGTCAGTTTTCTTGATGCTGGGCAGCCTCGTTTATTGGACGGCTTTACAACATCATAGCAGACGGTATGAAATAGTTTTATTCAGTCTGAACATGCTTAGTCAGTGACTGAATCCTGGGTATGATAAAGCAAAATCGCTAAAATTCTATTCTGGAGGTCTGTCGATTTTTAAAGTCTTTTCAACAGACAGGCACTGCATGGAAATTCACGGGGGTTGACATTACAATGCCTTTTTTGGGCTCAAGAATGTTGGATTCACATCAAAAAGATGACTTTTTGGCGTTTCTGACGATGCTCTTTCTTTCTAGAGCATAAGAACGTAGGAAAAAATTTGAAAAGATCAAAAAGTTAAACAAAATGAACAGTATATAGGGAAAAAGATGTGCATATGGCGCGAAGTAGGGATGTTCCGGTTCCAGGTTTTTAAAAAAATCGGTTCCGGTTCCGGTTCTTGGAAAACAAGAATTTCGGTTCCGGTTCTTGTGTAAGTTGGTACCGTCGGTTCCGGTTCCGGTTCTTCAACTAGAGAACCGTCGGTTCCGGTTCTCGGTTCCTGTGTTAAAGTATGTACGCTCTTGATAGCCTGACTTCACCGGAAGATATGACGATGTAATCGAAAGATAAATTATTCAGGAAGTCGTTTCAATCTGGCAACTGCGCACGTTCAAATAAGTTTTAGGTCTAGTTGACAATTTACTTATAAATCACTGAATATTATCTATGTATTTCTTAATTAGAGGCTTTTACGAAATTAAATGCTTAATTCATAACGAAGATCTACTGCAATGGTGGAAAGAGAAGTCAAAGAATTTGCCGATTCTTTCGTTTATAGCTAAGCAGTAGCTTGCAGCCAGTGGCGAATCTAGGATTTTCCTAAGGGGGCAGTATCCCAACTTTTCCAAAAACAGTTAAAAATAGGTCCAAAAATTTGCCCTTAACGCGCGAAACAGCGTTTTTTTTCGGCGTTTTACGATGTATACTTTTACATTAAATCACTTTTGACGCAACATTTTTCTTAAAATTTTAAAATTTTCGACAATTTTGTGCTAAAAATCAGTAAAATTCTTTGACTTTATCAGAATTCTGGCGCGAAGCAGTTTTTTATACAAGGTCCGTTTGACATGTACAAAGATGATCCCCAAAAGTCTTTTTACAATTGTACACACAAATTTTTGGGTACTATAATATAGTACAGTAGCGATTTTAGTGTGGTAAGAACAGAGTTGTTCGACTTTTGGTATTGTATTTCAGCTAATTTATGGGTCTCTTAGGGCAAAAATCACTAAGAATCGTCTTAAAACGGCGCGAAGCGCCTAAAAATTTGACATTTTTCTTTCTAAATGCAGCTTCTGCCATTATAAAGATAAATAGAGCACACAATCAGTCATTTCGACGCGAAGCGCCGTAGATTTCTCCGAATTTTAGACCTTTTTTGTAATTTTTGTCTTCCAAAAATCTTTGTACATGTACAAAGACGGTCCCCAAAAGTCTTTGTACATCGCGAAGAATCTTTGCCGAATACAAAAAAACCGTGCATTGGATAGTGCTCGATGAGAAACGTCGAAAAATGGTGTTTTTTTCCGCCATACGACCACTTTTAGGACCTTTTTTGACCTCTGACTGCCCACCTATGGTCCTACCTATCTGTAATCGGTCATCCTGCTTCCCTTAAAAATACGGAAGTTTTTACCTCACCTTGATTGCTGATCAGAAAATATGTTTTAGGCTGTTGTAGGCACTTGACACTTGTTCGCTTGTTTTTCTGTCAAAAACTCATGCTGTGATTGTAACATAAAAAATTACAAGGTGCCGGAAAAAAATTAAACATGGCCAGAAATTAATGTCAGATTAAAAATATTACATAGTTGTTTCTAGCCAATGCCCTTCTATCCTCCTGAAGCACTCTTCTCTAAATTTGGTGCAGCACTAGGTCATTAGTTTTAATGACTATACACAGGCTCGTTCCCAGGATCCAGCCAGGGGGGCGGATTCAACATAAATTGGTCTATATCTCGAATAATTCGTTGGCATATGTAGCTCGTAGAATCGCATTTTTTCGATCGTAAAATCGCATTTTTTTGAAAAAATTTGGAAAAATTGAACAAATTAAACAAAATAGCCAGAAAAATGATTATGTCTATGGTGCAAAGTGCCGATTTCTATATTTTCAGCGGATAATCAACGAAAAACGATTAATAGAGCTGTATTTACAACGGCTCAAAATTTTGATGAGATAAATTTCCGGTCATTTATAGGGGGGTTAATGACCTACAATTTTGCTCAAATGCGGCGAAAAACACCTAAAAATGGCCCAAAAATTCAATTCTCTAATAACCCTTGGGTTTAAAAAATTTTCTGACTTAGGGGAATAACCAACTTTGAGTGGGAGATCCCCGATTTTATTCTACTTTTCTGAACAGAGCAGACAGTCTACGATCTTTTCAATAAGTCGACAATTCTGGGAGCTTGCAGCTACTTTGCAGGGTGTTGACAGTCAATAGTCATTCTGAAAATGCCAAAATCCCGCCGTTTAAAAAAAAATTTTTATCATGTCCACCATAGGTGCACAAGGTCAGGGTCGGCAGGGGGGTGAAATGCCAAAAATCTAAAACAGTTAATTTAACGTTCACGATTTTTTCGCTGTTTTAATGATCAAAATGGTCAAAATAGCCTATAAAACGTTTTTTCGTGTTAATAACACATTTTAAAAGCATTTTTAGTCCATTTTGACTGCATTATATCACTTTTAACAATAAAAAATGCAAAACTTCATCAATTTTAGACGCTTTTTGAGTAAAAAGTACTTAAAAGTACTAATCTGGCGCGAAGCGCCGGAAAAATTTTGACATTTTTACTGATTTTGATGTCAAAAATGATGCAGAACAAGACCTGTTTGCTCAAAATCGCCGGACAGTACCGGTCTAGCTGACCCCTCAGGGGGAGTAATACCCCCCTCACCCCCCTATGTGCATGTGTGATGTCCACTCGTGCTCGTTAAATTGATTTATAAATCCAGATGCAGGGGCGTATGTAAAGGCACGTATGTAGATGGAGGGGCGGAATAGGGCTGACTAGTTCCCCCAAAAGTTTTGAACTACGAATATTTTTTACAAGAGTCTCTCTAGAGGAATAAGTTGAAAATTTTTGAAACACATTTAAAAGACTGCCAGAATAGATTCTAGATTACTTTTTAAGTAATAAGCCTAATATTTTCGGGCATTTTGCGCCAGATTTATTGCTTTGTATAAAATTTTCTGGCGCATCGCGCAGAATTATTTGTTTTTATTGCTTTTATTTGCTATGTACCAGAATTGATTACAAAACAAGTTAAGCAACTTTTTGTCTGTCAAACGTTTAAAAATCGTTTGCATGACCATTTTATGCTATAAATTTTCTAAATTTAAAATTTTTTCTAATAAAATTTCCTTCTCAAGTGTGTAGAGTTCAGTGAGAAACGCTCAAAATGCCATAATTTCTGCCGGTCTACAATAAGTTGTTGAGATATCAGATTTAAAAATTTTAAACCCTTCCCAAAATTTAGAAGGCCAGCTATGTATGAGTGCTTGAGTTTGCAGTATTTTTAAAGGGGAGGGGCCACGAAACTTGGTGACCCTGTATTTTGGTATGTGTTTGGCGGCAGACAAAATGAAGTCATATCTTTGACATTTTCGGTCTCGTTCTATCCATTAAGCTCATACGGTTTATTTTTTAGAAAAATTTATTTCGTATCAACCGACTAAGAAAATGACGTTTTTGACACCGCGTGAGCCAAACATGAAAAATAAGAATCCTGCGGCATGAAGCACTTAAATTTTGGAAGATTTTCTCATAAAAAGTTGCGGAAAAAAACAAAAAAAAATTTAAAAATTGAATTCTGGGGGTATTTTGATTTCTGGGGGGTATTTTGGTTTATGGGGGTGCATACCCCCAAACCCCCACGCCCAGGTGTGGGCGTCACCCGTGCGTATGTTCTTGTCCAGATGTATATATGTTTCATAATAATTGCACATCTTTTTTTTAATCTGCTCAATTTATTTAGAAGTATGCTTAATTTTATTGGACTTCGATGGTAGCTTCGTCATATCGCCAGTAAAAGACCTCAAGTCTTTTAGACAGGGACCTCGTACCTAAGCTTTTTGTACTGTGAAGCAATCAGTCCCGCCCGAGCCTCGGCAAATTGTTTCTCAGGATGGAACTATTATTGATCAAAATGGCAAAATCTTAAACCCGCCAACTGTGCATTGCGTTACTGCAAATGGTTTTGATGTCCAGCCTTATTTAATTTTACTGACTGACAACAGTGAATGAAGTTTTTAATGGACGAAAAATCGCAGGGATATTCAAATGAAGAGGCGATGAGGTGTCATTTGACTCGTGAATTGACCTTCAGTTGTGTTTTTTGGTGATGACGTCTTCATAAAAATTAAATGTGCTTTAAACTGACATCGTTAGAAAGCGATTAAAGCTAAATCCAGGTTTTTGGAAAATGGCGGATTTAGGGTATGCCAACTTTTCCAAGCAAAAATTTACCTAAAACTGAATTTTCACGGACTTTCATTGTTTTCATATGGTTTTGTTGCCATGGATTAAAGTAGGTATCGATGAAAAACGTGAAAACAAACTTACATAAATCATTATTTTACAATTTTTGCTCTTTGAAATTCTGGACTGACTGGTTGTTAAAGATACTTGTGCATGTATGTCATTCATGCATGCACATAAAGGTGCGAACCATACATGGGTAGCGACCAAATTCTGGGGGTCTGGGTGGTATAAAACTGGCAGAAATCCAGAAAATAGTGCTAGAAATTCAATTCTATGGAGTCTACCGGATTCTGGGGTTACAAACCCCCTACCACACGTGAGTAGTGTGTGATAAAACATGATTTTTCGACTTAGCTAATTTCAGGGTTTCTGACGCCAAAAATTACTAAAAATTGTCTCGCAACGGCTCGAAGCGCTGAACAATTTGGAATTTTCGCATTCTAAATGTAATTTTTGTCATTATAAAGGGATTAGAACAAATAATAACTCATAATTTTCAGACTTTTTCTTACAGTTTTTGTCCTTCCAAAAATCTTTGTACATGTACAAAGACGGTCCTAAAAAGTCTTTGTACATCGGGAAAAATCTTTGCTGGATAAAAAAACCATGACCCCCAATCATACCTGCGCAGGAGGGCGGGGGAGGGAAGCTGGGGGTATGCACCCCCAAAAATCAAAATACCCACACAGAAACCAAAATACCTCCACCCAGAATTGAATTTTTGGAATTTTTTGGTTTTTTTCGCAATTTTTTGATGCCAATGGATAGTGCTTGATGAGGAACGTTGAAAAGTGGTGTTTTTTGCCATTCCACCATTTTTAAGACCATTTTTTGATATTTGGAAAATCTTGCCCCTCCAGAATTTTGGTGCTGCCCACATATGGTCATCAGGCATGTAGTTGTGGGGAAAGGGGAATCTTATCCCTAACAATCTGAAAGTACGAGTATTTTTTAACTGCCAATGCCCATTTTTATTAAGGCATAATGAATATGTCAAAATTTTCTGTAGTTCTGTGCAGAATTATTTATTGTTAGTATTGTGTTTCTTTGTGATGTAGGTACCAGTTGAGTACAGAGCAGGTTAAATACAGATCAGGCTTGAAAATAATTTTTCCCCCTCTGACCTCCCTAACCTGCGTACATATGTATGTATGATCAATCTGATTCTGGCGCAGGTTTGCTTTGCGAACCACCTTTCTGTTTTATTGTTTCTTATGAACTGCAATCATTGTACATATGTACACCTGTATGACACTTGATCATTTTATTCAGTGTCGCGTTTTGCTCTTTATGATGATCCGAACTGCCTTTATAGCTGTATCTTGACAAAAATTTGATAATTTGCTAATAAAGTAAAATTTAAGTTCTTACACAATTTGTAATTTACGAATTAATCGTACATACCATCATAGGTGGGCAGCACCAAAATTTTGAGAGGGGTGCAAGATTTTTCGAAGGTCACAAAATTGTCTTAAAAACGGTTGTATGGCGAAAAACACCATTTTTCGACATTTCTCATCAGCACTATCCATTCACATCAAAGACTGAAAAAATTTTTTCAAAAATCGAAATCTGTGAGTTATTTTGCCTTCTAGGGGATATGCGTACTCCCCGTGTGCACTACCTATAGAATACTTCCCAAATCTTATTTACTGTAGGTCGCTAAATCTCACTAAACTACGTGAAATGGGGCTTTTCAACATTTTCGTGGCATAATTTATTCTCGTCTTCCAGTAGATCAATTAATTTCTTACAGATAAAAATCGTGCATTCAACTTATCCTAACTTGACACTTTAAACACGATAGACTAAATTGTTAAGAAACGTCGCGAACTCCCAAATAGCATAGTGGTAAGACCTGCTTGTAGTCGAAGCGACCCGGGTTCGACTCCAGCCAGCAGCTTTTTGTTTAGCGCACTTACTGTAGTATGTCCCAGCACTGATTAAATGCCTAAATTAAATTTATATGGGCGGATAAGTGCATTAAAAATGGAAGAATTCCAGCTACTCGCCCTCACTGAGCTGATCTGGTAAATTATGTACAGTAATTCGTCTTGTTTTGCTTGCTGTAGCCCTTACAAAATTGACTAAAAAGCTCTTGAATAAATTAAACAGACTATAGATAAATCATACTTATATGGGGGTTTTGGATTAGTCTTCAGAAGAGAAGTAATTGCAGCTTGTCCTGCAATAAGAGTGAGCAAAGTCAACCAATCAATGACACGTACGCAGGTTGTCTTTTCGCGTCAAGAGCCTTTGAAAAACTCCGTTGTATGTTTGGTAAGTTTGAAAAACACCATGCTATCTTTTTGAAAACCTTCGTTGTATTTTAAGAAATTTGAAAAACTCGGTTGTATGTTCGCTAAGTTTGAAAAACTGTGCTATCTTTTTGAAAACCTTTGTTGTATTTTACGAAATTTGAAAAACTCGGTTGTATGTTTGGTAAGTTTGAAAAACATCAGTGCTATCTTTTTGAAAACCTTCGTTGTATTTTAAGAAATTTGAAAAACTCGGTTGTATGTTTGGTAAGTTTGAAAATCTCCGTGCTATCTTTTTGAAAACCTTCGTTGTATTTTAAGAAATTTGAAAAACTCGGTTGTATGTTTGGTAAGTTTGAAAAACTCAGTGCTATCTTTTTGAAAACCTTCGTTGTATTTTAAGAAATTTGAAAAACTCGGTTGTATGTTTGGTAAGTTTGAAAATCTCCGTGCTATCTTTTTGAAAACCTTCGTTGTATTTTAAGAAATTTGAAAAACTCGGTTGTATGTTTGGTAAGTTTGAAAAACTCAGTGCTATCTTTTTGAAAACCTTCGTTGTATTTTACGAAATTTGAAAACTCGGTTGTATGTTTGGTAAGTTTGAAAAACATTGTGCTATCTTTTTGAAAACCTTTGTTGTATTTTACGAAATTTGAAAATCTCGGTTGTATGTTTGGTAAGTTTGAAAAACACCATGCTATCTTTTTGAAAACCTTCGTTGTATTTTAAGAAATTTGAAAAACTCGGTTGTATGTTCGCTAAGTTTGAAAAACTGTGCTATCTTTTTGAAAACCTTTGTTGTATTTTACGAAATTTGAAAAACTCGGTTGTATGTTTGGTAAAGTTTGAAAAACTCAGTGCTATCTTTTTGAAAACCTTCGTTGTATTTTAAGAAATTTGAAAAACTCGGTTGTATGTTTGGTAAGTTTGAAAATCTCCGTGCTATCTTTTTGAAAACCTTCGTTGTATTTTAAGAAATTTGAAAAACTCGGTTGTATGTTTGGTAAGTTTGAAAATCTCCGTGCTATCTTTTTGAAAACCTTCGTTGTATTTTAAGAAATTTGAAAAACTCGGTTGTATGTTGGTAAGTTTGAAAAACTCAGTGCTATCTTTTTGAAAACCTTCGTTGTATTTTAAGAAATTTGAAAAACTCGGTTGTATGTTTGGTAAGTTTGAAAATCTCCGTGCTATCTTTTTGAAAACCTTCGTTGTATTTTAAGAAATTTGAAAAACTCGGTTGTATGTTTGGTAAGTTTGATAAACTCCATGCTATCTTTTTGAAAACCTTCGTTGTATTTTACGAGCATCATTTCCACTGCATACTAGCAAGCAAAATTTCCAAGTTTTGCAACTTTATTCAAACTGCTGATAGGTTTTCTAATTTTCAAACCAAAAGGTTCATAATTTTGATTTTTTTGTGTGTATCAAAAGTTATTTTGAATAATAAATGCTTGTTTTTATTGAAATAAATCGTTAATCTTGAGACTTCCATTTGAATTTTTGAATGCATTTATCTCAGAGTTTGTGCATGGATATTCAATTTACTTGAACTTATTCAATGTAATTTTCAAACCAGAAGGTTCATTGTTTTGAAAATTTTCGTTCACTGTTTTTTGAATTTCTTTGTTGTAATTGTCAGAAAGTTTGAAAACTTGGGTTGTAAGTATGCATATTAGCAATATTTTTCAATTGACCCTTATGGCTTTCCGTAATAATGGGCCAAAAGTTGTGAAAATCGGTAAGAGAACAACAGACAGAACGTGCGCAATACGTGCACGCATAGTATACCTAACCTCTCACTTTTGGAGGCGCAGCTAGGATTTTGGTTCGAGGGACACAAAATTTTATAAGACTGCTTTTACATTGAATGCTTTGATGTGCTACTGTAACGTGTTATGTATGTATGTATAGCAATAATGAGTATTTCGACCTTTTGTAGGGTACCCCACAATTCGGTCGTTGCCCACAGTATAGTCTGTTTTATTTAACTTTGTGGTTTTCTTTTGAATTTTTCTGCATGAATCTGGCTATAAAAGTGATTTAACATTCTGTTGCAGTAATGCGGCTTAACAATGACAAATTTTCTCCGAAACTTGATGTTGATACTGTAAAATATCAGAACTATGACGTTCCTCTAAAAATCTCTTGCAGGCCCTTCAAATTTTTCATGGAGCTTAAATTTAAATTAAACAGACTATAGGTATACCATCATTAATTCCTAAGATGACTGCTGAAAATAGATATACACATATTAGTTCATTAACGATATAACGATATTATATTGTTAACGATATTAATATCGTTAACGCGTTAACGATATTTTTCGGTCGTCGTTATCGCTAACGATAACTTTATTTTTTTGAAAAATATCGTTAACGCTAACGATATCTATCTTTTTTCATTAACGATAGCAATGCTAGTGCGGCCTAGCTAATTTAAATGTTTTTGACGATCAAAAATACAAAAAGTGTACAGCGGCGCGAAGCATCGAAAAATATTATTTTTTTACCGTTTTCTTTTTATTTACAAATAGTTCGGAAATCATAAGTGGCGCAAAGCACCAAAAAAATTAGTAATCTTTTTACCGCTCTAAACATTTTTCAGCTTTTTGAAAACTGACGGAGCAGAAAATTAGCAAATTTGTACACAAAAATTTTGACATAATGCCATGTTTAGGCTTCTATCAGGAAAACAGTGCGAATTACTAACTTAGTGTGAATCACTAGAATATTTTGATTGATTCAAGGCTTTCAAACGGAATGCTGGAGCTTTACAAAGAGAACTCAGTAAGCGGTGGCTGGGCGCCGGAAAATTATTGATGTTTCTGCTCTTTTAACTCAATTTATGTATGTATGCCGTTTTAAAATCATACAGAACAGACATACTAATCGGAAATATTTAGAAATTCCTAACCCTTTTACCTTTTTTGTCCTCCCAAAAATCTTTGTACGTGAATAACGAGATTTTACGGCAGTTGGGGTGACCCGCTCAAGCACCCCTCCTTAATGGGGCCGTGGACAGAGCCCCTCAAAAGTTTTGCAACAAAAAGCACTTTATGTTGAATAGTAAGGTTGAAATTTTCGCAAAATCGGTCAAATCTTTGTTTTTGAATTAAGCCTAAAAACGATTGAAATTGATCAACTCCTGAATAGCACAAAACTTTTCAACTGCTTGCTGAATAGTGAAATGTGTTCTAAGCTGAAATACTTTTTTCGACCTCTGCAAAGTGTATATGTAGTGTAGCAACGGATCGTTGTCATTAAGATATAGAAAGATGTATCAATCAAAATTTTTTCTTACCGTTTTTAGACCCATTCGTTGCCTTATTATTAACAAGGTGTAGTTCAGAAAACAAAAAATGCGCACAACACAAGAAAATATGACAATTTCTTTCAATTAAAATAGGATTAGTTGTCCCTGTAAAGAAAGGCAAAAAAGCAGAGATTCTAAAAACGGGAACACAATTATTTTCGCATTTGAGCAATTTCATTCAACGAAAAATAACACATTAAATTACTAAACTGATGTGAAGCGTTGGATTATTTTAGCTTGTCAAGCATCTTACTCATTGGAACTGTATAACAATAAATAATAATGATCGTACGTAGGCGGCAAGAAAATTGTGGGGGATCAGGATGGGTAAAATTGTCAAAAATGTTACTAAAAATAGAATTTTGGGAGTCTACAGTGATCTGAGTGGGTTTCAACTTCTGGAGGTACAACCCCCACGCCCATGTGTGATAATGACTCGGCGCGAAGCGCTGGAAATTTTGACGTTTTTTGTCTTTTAAACTCAATTTTCTGAACACGATTATTGCATCGGAAAAATCAGCAAAATTTCTGAAATATTTGGGGACACGTGCCCCCTGTCCCTCACCCTGACTACGCCTTGCTCATTTTGTTGTTGGAATAAGGCCTACGCGTTGTGATTTTCAATAACCAATGAAACCCAGCAGGAGCAAGACGGCAAGATTTATTTTTTTGACAAACTTTCCAGCTATATGGCTAACATAGGTACATATGTAGGTATTTGATGTACATATGTATACATATATGTACATGTGTAGGTACATCATAGGTAGCGCGTTAGCGCGTACCTATAATATACTTGGGTACCCCCAACAGATGTCCCCCCACAGCTATAACGGCACACATCTGAGAGGTGCGGTTTTTTTAAAGGTAGATAATAAAAAACTTAGGACCCCCATTTTTTCTTGTTTACACTCAATACCGAGCGCATCGTGAGTGTGTAAAGTTTACACCAAAAATTCAAATGATTTGCGGAGGGCCAATTTAAAAAAAATGTTTTTCCTAATTAGTAGGTTACGAATCTGGTCTTAAAATTTCTTTACACTCATTGGTTGTTGCACAGGAGTGTAAATTAGACGGTTTTTACTGTTGTCATGTGCAAGAGCATATCTAACTCAGTTTTACATTCTATGCAGTCTGATTGGTTTCAAAAGGTAGACGGTTATAAAATCTAGAGAGCCTTTTTTATTTTTTTAAAAAGTAATATTTTCAAATTTAGAGGCGGTTCATTGTAAAGAATCTGGGACAAAAAATATTTTTCCCTGCCATATTCTCCACTTAGTATACAGAACGTGATAACTACCTTTAAAATGTGCCTCGTCCTAAGCGCTACACGTCAAAATTTATTTTGTTTCTTTACAATCAATATTGCGTTATTGATGCAGGTGTAAACTTTACACTGAAAAAAGTTTTTCCGCCCAGAGCGTCGTGGATGATGAATTTTTTTAAAAATGTTCTCCGTAAGGTCAGAATAACGAATCTGACCTTTAAACTTTTCTACAGCCACTGTTTGTTGAGGTATGAAGAGTTGAACTTTGAATTCATAGGTAGCGCGTTAGCGCGTACCTATAATATACTTGGGTACCCCCAACATATGTCCCCCTCACAGCTATAACGGCACACATCTGAGAGGTGCGGTTTTTTTAAAAGGTAGATAATAAAAAAACTGAGGACCCCCATTTTTTTGTTTACACTAAATACCGAGCGAGTCGTGAGTGTGTAAAGTTTACACAAAAATTCAAATGATTTGCGGAGGGCCAAATTTTTTAAAAAATGTTTTCCTTGATTAGTAGGTTACGAATCTGGTCTTAAAATTTCTTTACACTCATTAGTTGTTGCACAGGAGTGTAAATTAGACGGTTTTTACTGTTTTCATGTGCACGAGCATATCTAACTCAGTTTTACATTCTATGCAGTCTGATTGATTTCAAAAGGTAGACGGTTATAAAATCTAGGGGTCTTTTTTTTTTTTTTTAAAACAATATTTTTTAAATTTAGAGGCGGTTTATTGTAAACAGTCTGGGACAAAAAAATATTTTTTCCTGCCATATTCTCCACTTAGTAGACAGAACGTGGTAACTACCTTTAAAATGTGCTTCGTCCTAAGCGCTACACGTCAAAATTTATTTTGTTTCTTCACAATCAATATTGCGTTATTAGTGCAGGTGTAAACTTTACACTGAAAAATTTTTTTCCGCCCAGAGCGTCGTGGATGATTGAATTTTTTAAAAATGTCCTCCGTAAGGTCAGAATAACGAATCTGACCTTTAAACTGTTCTACAGCCACTGTTTGTTGAGGTATGAAGAGGTGAACTTTGAATTATATATCTATTTTCTAATGCCGATAGATAACTCCGTATTGCATATTGTTTGATCAGATTTTTTCTTATTTCAGAGGTTTTTGACTCGTCTTTAATAAATAATTATTTTTATTATCATAAATGCACTATTCTTAAACTTCAGTAGAATGATGAATATTTTTTAATAATTGACTAAGTATTAAAATTCGCCGATTTGTCGAGTTGGTGCAGAGGCTGACGCATCCGTTCTCGCATGCGAGTTTAAAAAAGACTGATGGGTTCAAATCTTCTGAGTACTGACTTTTTCATTTTTTTAATTCTTTCGGCAAAACCATGCACTTTCGACTTGTTTATGTTTGCCAACAACTCCGGTTATGAGATTTAAGAAATTTTTCAGACAGAAATGTACTATGGATCAAGGGCTATCTTGTGTTTACCAGCAAACTTTTCTACAATCAATACGCAATTAGTACCAGGGATTTAAAGTTTACACTCTGGTGGATGAGTAAAAACATAGATTTTGTCTGAGATTTCTCTGCCAACTTTTTCGATCATGAGTTGGGATGCATTGAATAAAATAGAAATAAAATAACTTTTAAGGGCTACAGGTCGAAGCAAGCCGCGTTAAAAAACGTAATATTGAGTTGTTTATGGGGGTGTAAAGTTCGAAATCTGAGGTGTAAAATCGGCGAAAAAACAGGTTTTTTCGTATTTTAATTGGTAAATCATATCAGATATTTTGCGAACATAAGTTTCACACATTCAAACGTACTACAATCAAAGGGTTACAAACTGGCCCGAACCGAATTTATTTACACTCAATGGGGCGTTAGGTTCAGATTTTTAAAGTTTACAATGTGGTGGACTGAGGAAAATACGTGTTTGTTCATCTTTTGTTCGCCACTTTCTCTGTTCAGAAGTCGGGCGAGGTCGAATAGGATAAAAATAAAGTACTTTCTAAGGGGTACGCGTCACAGCGAATTGCGTTTGTTTACATCAATATTTAGCTTTTTCGGTAGGTGTAAAGTCAAAAAAATGGGGTAGTTAAACGTGTTTCTGTCTTGTTTTTTCTGCTAAGTTCTGGGTTATGAGTCTGGACATAATCTCAAGTCTAAAAATTGACCAGAAACCAAATGTGATATGCCAGTTTGTTTGCACTCAACAGTGGTGTAAAGTGCTTTACATCTGATATTCATTTGTCCTCGGTCCATTGTGGAGAATTAATCTTTTCATAACTGTTGATCGTCATATCACAATAATGTCAGAATTACGAATCCGACTGAAATTTTCTTTACACTCTGTGGTTGTGTAAAGTTTACACTGCATCTTAACTTTAGTTCTAGAGCCTTGCGGAAGCATAATTTTTTCAAAATGTTCTACGTAAAATCAGAATTGGGAATCTGACTGTTAGTTTTCTATACACCTAGTAGTTGTGTAAAGTTTGCACTATTCATTTGTTGTCAATATGTAGTTTATACTACAAATTTATTTTACTTCCAAATCTGAGCGTTAGTGTTCCTTACACTTGATATTTGCGTAAAGTTTATGATGAAAAACTTTGATCTGTTTAAATAATGTAAGGTTGTCTTGTTTAAAAAAGATAATGCTGATGTTAAGAACAATATTGTTTTCCGCGTTCTTGGACTGCTGTCATTATTGTGGTATGGTACTGTGTGTGTTTACTGACTGATGTACTGAAATCATGCTAATTAAAAGTAGGGCACTAGCAAAGAAAAATGCTCCGATGGAACAAAAAAGATGAATTTACTTGGAATTGTGGATTATTAAGGATGTAAAAGGAGGGGACTAGGAAAAAGCTACCTAAAGTCGCAAAATCTGCTAAAAATCACACTTTCTCTAAGCAACGCGAACAATCGAAGTATATTCTGCGGCCAACAGATTAAAATAAATCTTTAACTATAAAAATGATTGAAAAAGCAGCACGTTAGCTATGCAGTAGCTATGGGAAATGATATTGAGTAAATTAACAGTCTTTCTAAGCCAATTGAATGAAATAGCAAACATCAATGCATCCAAGATAACTGAAGAAATTATTGGTTTAAAACAGTAGGAAACGCGTAAGTTGACTTAAAACAGACTAAATGTAAGTACAGTAGCATTCCCGTAACGATTGTGTGCACTAATTAATCGGCCCCTGCTTTGCTTACTATATTGTTCATAAAACAACTTTAAATACAATACCACTTAGTTTTCTATCAATCAAGATACGAAGCTAGTCAGCGTTGCTACTTGCCAGCAATTTAAAAAAAGTAAACATTATAGATGTCGTTTATACACTCTTATTTGAAACTTTGAACATTATTTAAAAATGACACTTTGTTCGAAGCCGCAGAATATACTTCGATTTTTGCGTTGCTTAGAGAAAGTGTGATTTTTAGCAGATTTTGCGACTTTAGGTAGATTTTTCCTAGTCCCCTCCTTTTACATCCTAAATAATCCACAATTCCAAGTATTTATATTCATCTTTTTTGTTCCATTGGAGCATTTTTCTTTGCTAGTATGTGCATAGCCAAGGCCTAGTGTGCCTGATTTAGCAAATGGGTATGTATCTAGGGTCTGGAAACGGTTTTCAATACCGGTAAATATTCAAAAGAAAATGGGTAGGTATGTGATATATGTACAATATTGACTTCATGAACAACACCGAAATTCTAAGGGTCAAACAATTTTAAAGGCAAAAGAACCGAAAAATGGTGTTAAGAAAAAACGCAATTTTTCGTTTACTTGTGACAGAAGTGAAAATCGGCGATATCGCCGACACCGACGCATCTTTCCTCGGTTCAAAGGTGCCCGTAGGCAATGTCGCGAGTTCCCCGACTTGCCCGATTTAATTTTGTTGGTGATGCGACATTCCCGTCAGAAAAACCGGCGATATTGCGTGACAAGAATTTGCAATATCGCCGATTTCTCAACTGATCAAATTTTAAATTTTTGCACTGTTTTTTGAAACCCTTTGATACTAACGGAACAGCTCGATAAACATGTAAAATGACGTTCGTTTGCTTCACTATCAATTTTCGGCACTTTTTTAGGCATAAGTATACGAAGATGAAGCCGAGCTTTCTTCGCACACTCTACACACACAAAAGTATAGAGGGGCTCACGGATGAACAACCTATGTACATAGCTACATATATTTACGAGAGAGCGTAAACAACCGTCTCTCACAGAAAAAATAACCTGAGCGCCATGTGGAACTCCGTATTTTTCGCTGTAAAGCGAGCGGTAATAGCGCTTGACCACTAGGCGGCGACGAATTTCGAAATATGCCAACTAGCGAATCACTTGCAGTGCAAGAGGCGGTAAACCATCGTCGTGAGCATGGGGGCGACTTACCCCAGAAGGCCAAATACCCCCTCCCAGAAACCAAAATACCCCATAGAATTCAATTTTTAAATTTTCTCTCGTTTTTTTGACAATTTTTTGATGCCAATGGATAGTGCTCGATGAGAAACGTTGCAAATGGTGTTTTTTGCCATACCACTATTTTAGGACCATTTTTTTTTACCTTTAAACATCATGCAACCCCCCTCCTTCGTGAATCTTGGTGCTGCCCATCCATGGAAGAGCCCTTACGGTGATCGGCTTAGTCTTCACTGCTTTCGAAGCACCTTAATGAAAAGTCTCAGGAATTTTGAAATAGACCACAGTTCTTGAAAGCCGTACACGAAATGAAAGACATGTCGTCCGATCACAAAAATCCGTAGTAGAATCGTTCCAAGATCTATACCCTGTTTTTAACCTAGTGCATGAATTAGTCTACAAAACTAACTTCTTTATTACTGTAGCATCCGATTTTTTCCTTTGTTCGACGGAGTAAGTAGCAAATTGTTTATAGTTCGCCGGTCGAGTAATAAAAAAAATCATGTGCCCGAGCGAATTCATCCACCATGTCAGAAAAGCAGACTATACATACTTGACTGTTATTATGTGGAATAAAATTAAAATTTTACGTGTCATTTCAGTGTGATTGCTTTAAATTCTTTTTCCAAGAAGCAAGTTATTACTGCATCGCTTAAATAATGCAAGTAAAATAACTATTACTATAGTAATCATTTTCGCTACACGTCCCTTCATCTCGAACGCGCTCCGTGCGCACCACATTAACGCCTGTCATCTCGATTTAAGCGAGAGCGGTGCCGACTCCAAGCGGTAGCGCAGAAACCGACTCCAAGCGAAGGTGTCCTACCACCACCCACGTAAAACTAAACTTAATCCTATGAAAAATGAAGTTCGAAAAAATCGATGTTTTCAGATAAAAAAGAATGCATTGCAAGGGGACCTCTCGGCATTGGTGTAGGCCGGGTTCATATATGCATTAAGATACCTACGTTACAGGCACGCAGTACAGCGTTGCGTTAGTGTCCGCTGAAAGCAAGGCTAGTTTATTTCGATAAAGCATGCAAGGTATTCGTAATGTTTCGCATTGGTTACCCGCTAGATTGTAGGCTTAGCGCTCAGCATCATGGACTGACTGAAAAATGTTGAGTGCCAGCGTTTAAAAAATAAAGCCTGAGTAATGAGAGTGCGACGAGCGGAGCGAGCGACGTGAGTCGCATCCATACATGCACAGTATGGGAGAATTCTGGGGGTGAAAACCTAAAGTGCCTTTTTGGGCCCAAAATGGCCGGTACGCGTTAGAAAACATCGTTTTTTGGCGTTTCTGACGATACTCTATCCTTCTAGGTGCATGAAATCATGAAAAAAAAATTTCGAAAAAAATTCGAATAAATGGGCCAATATATCGCTTAAAAACATGAATATATGGCTTCGCGGCGCCGAAAATTTGGCGATTTTGAGCAAATAGGTAGCCGAAAACCACTTTAAAAGACACTTTTTCTACCAATTTTTCAGGTAAAGTTTAGGAGAGCTTTTGAAAGCATCGCACTCTAGGGGGGGTGAAAATTTTTTTGTGGGGGTAAAAAATGATTCTGCGGGGGTGAAAAACCCCCCCCCAAACACCCCTCAAGATCATGTAGGATCGCATCCCATTACCCGGGCTTATTTTTAAAACAAGCGGGGCACCAACATTTTGGTCAGTCAATAAAATGAATCGGTACTACTGTGCCTGGTGCACACCTACCTTTTGTGTGTGCGGTTACTTAGCTTGCAGCAAACTCGAATAGTAGCGCATGTTCGCAGATTTTTTATAAGTTTTCGCATGCGCTGGTTCCATTTATGATATTTTTAAAGCACAAACTTCAACGCATAAGTGAGTAGATTACCTTAAATGTGATAAAAGCGATTCGGGGTACTTTGACTGAGCAGGTTTACCAATGTCTTAGGCTTAGGCTTAGTTATGTGCATTCACATTGATGCCAGCGCATGGGCTAAGCCTGAGATAAATGGAGCAAAAATTGCTCCGCTTGCTTCGCTCGCTCCGCAATTTTTGCCTCCATTTATGCCTTAGGCTAAGCCCATGTCTGGCATCAATGTGAATCCGCAAGCAAGAGCTGAAGCGAGCGGAGCAATATGAATGCACATTATTAAGCCTAAGCCTAACGCACTAGTGACAAGAATCAGAATAATTCTATTTTCCTTGTTAATTCGCTGAAAAACATAACAAATCGCTGCAAACAATCTCGAAGTGAACTGGTGTCGTCGAAAGGTTAAGACGTCGGATTTCAAATCCAGAGGTTCACACTTTCGAGTCCAACATACTGCGACTTTCTGTTCTTTCATCCTGAGAAGCCTGACGTACTCCCGTAGTCGAAAAACTTCGATTCACGTAGAATCAATATTCACACACAAAGAATAGGTGTGCACCAGGCCAAAGGCGTAGCCAGGATTTTCGGCAGGGGAAGGGAATTCCAAAAAAATTTTCGTCTTAAAAAACGCGTAAAAAACGCGCGGGGCCGTTAAATAACGTGTTTTTTGGGCTTTTCACATCATCCTGCACGATTTAAGCCATTAAAAATTAAATTTTCTCAAAAAAAATTTCATGTTTTTGACGGAAAAGATGCTTTTTATGCGCGCCAAGCGCTAATTTTTTGATTTTTCACCAATAAAACGGTAGAAACTGCCAAATAATAGAATAAACCGGCGCAAATCACCGAAAAATCCTGGTTTTAATTACACTTTGAATGGGGTAAATTTAAAGAGCAGTATTTCTTGTCGCGATTTAGGAGTGTTAATATCAGCTGATGGTAAATTTTCACCACATATCAATCAACTTGTTAAAAATGCGTATCATAAAACTTGGCAGCTTTTAAAAATTTTTGAGTCAAAAAATGTAAAGTTATTGCTTAGAGCTTTTACGACTTACGTTCACCAACACTCGAATATTGTTCTGTCATTTGGTCTCCTCATTTTATTCAAGATATTAATTTAATAGAGAAAGTTCAAAAACATTTTACTAAAAGGATATGTTACAACAAGATAGCTACTTATTCCGAAAGACTAAACTTTTTAAATCTGGAGCTGCACTTTGAAGCCAGACGTTTAAAAATTGACTTAATTGAAACCGGGTCAGCTCCGAATGTCAAATCACCAGAGGCTTCCCACTCAACTCTCTCCAAATCTCTTGAAATTTTTTAATAAAGTAGCACTAGACCCCAAATGAAAGTGTGCAAAATATTAGAGCTCATTATGCTTTGGTTTAGAAGTTATAGGCCCTTGTTTCATGGGCAGTCAACTGTTTAATGTGCACACACAGTAAAAAGGTCTAACTTTGTCCCCTTGTCAAATCAGTTTTATTTGTCAGATAAGTGTGAAATTTGGCAGACAAGGACAACTTTTAGCATAAAATTTAGTGGAATGATCAAAATAGTTGTATGATTGACTGATCAACTCTCAATCTATGCCAAAGTCACTGTCAAATTTTGTCGCAACAAATTGTGGCCACTAATTTGCAAGCCAGTTTCTCAGCAGCAAAAGATCTATATGCCACAATATTTTGCAGCTGTACATAATAAGGCTCATATTAGGATATGCTGAAATTGCAACTGTGTTGCATTCATACATTCAAAGATATTCTACATGAAAGTTGGCTAAAAAAATTTTTTATGAAAAAATGACCAATTTTCAGGGCTAAATATCTCAGAATGCGTCCACTCCCAATTTGATTTTCAATGATACCAATAGAAAGAGGAGGTTTTTTTGTACTGGAATAATGTTTATTTACGTTGGGATCTGATATCTTAGGAAAACCATAGGGCTCTGAAGATGACAGTTTTATCGGTAAGATGTATATCCTGAAGCTAAGAGCATGTTGTTTATTACAGGGCCTGATTATTCTACAGAGAGCTGATATAATGCTAGTATAATCCTTGCTTTGGTCCATGGTGGCTGAGCCACTACCAATCTGAAAGATTGGCAACCCCATTGCATAGGGGTCACGCCCACACCTGGGCGTGGGGGGTTTGGGGGGGGTACGCACCCCCCAGAAACCAAAATACCCCCCCAGAAATCAAAATACTCCCCCAGAATTCAATTTTTGAAAATTTTTTTCGTTTTTTTCGCAATTTTTGATGCCAATGGATAGTGCTTGATGAGAAACGTCGAAAAATGGTGTTTTTATCGCCATACCACCATTTTTAAAGGCCATTTTTTCGACCTTCAAAAAAATCTTGCACCCCCCCAGAATTTTCTTGCTGCCCACGTATGGTCACGCCCAATAGCCAGGCAAAGGCTAGCCACGGGAGGGCTACTTTTCCGCAGGTTCCCACGTCTTTTAATTGGGTGTCTGGCACGTTCCCAAGCTTAATGTGGAGTCTTAGTCTAGGATTCCAAGCCTGAAGTGGGTGTCTTTATGGTTCCCAAGCCTGAATGCTGCTAAAATAAACCTCAAACTGGACAGTTATCAAATAGTGAGTGGCTCGTCACTGTTTGAATAGCTGGAACTGTTAATGGATGCTCAATAAAATTGACTCTGGCAAACTGTATGTTCGCCCTAAACTAGCTGCTGTTGGTGCTGGAATCATGGCAATGATTTGCTGTTCAGGAATCCAGCAGGTATCTTGCCTAATAGGCCAATGAAATGACCGGACTAATCCACAAGGATGCATGAAATTTAGTAGCCCATCCACGTTCTTCAAATGAAATTTCGCAAACGTTTCCAATCCACCAATGATTCTCATAGATACAGGCAATATATTGATATGGTTGAAGAGCTTCAATCAAGACATATATAGGTACTGAAAATGATTTTCAGCTGACTGGTCAACTGATGTGAGGAAGGAAAACGTGTCATTTGATACCCTGCTGACGCGTATTTCTTTCTCATTGACAGGCACTAAATGATGATTATCCCTTGTTCCAGGGATAGTGCGTCCTTTGAAAATCGCTCTTCCTGACTCGGTCTGGCTGCTTCAACTTCTTCATTTGCAGTGTAAAAGAAATTGATTCCGTTCACATGCTTGCTGCAAAATTCAAACAAATTGACTGGTGTCAAAATTTGGTTCTTGGCCACTGAAGACTCGCTCGTGCAGCTAATCTTTTCACTGAGCGCACCTATCCCATCGCATGGTGACTTTCCATGACTGGTGGCAAAAAATTCCATTCAGAACTGATGCCAAAGTCCTCCTTGTGATTAAACAGGTTTATAAAATATTTGAAATTTTTATACTGTGCTGGTGAACCATCACTGAAGTAGTTAATATGTTCAATAGCAATGCTGCAACTCTTCAGGCAATTGATTAATTTCTGCAGGAAAACATGTACTGCAACAGTGTCATGTCCTATACAGTCACTGATGGCGCAATAACTGATGCTACTGATGCTCTCTGCTCCTTGTAATATACAACAAAGGGAAGCAATGTTGCCTGGCTGTTATCCCAATGGAATCCTTGAACGCTGTAAGGTTTTCTTTCAAATGACACAGGTGACAACTTTGATGCTTGGCAACATATTGATGAGCAGAAAGATTCAAAAGTTTTGAAATCAGTTCTATGATTTCATCCGTAGTCAGCTGTTTTGTATCCAGCATATCCCTATCTGTGTGAATCCACTGCTTGAAGGCAATAGCATTGTCGGGATCATGTTCTTCAAAAACTTGTTCCAAGAAAGTCTCCAGTACTCCATTTCCTGGACAACTTCCACACTGATGGAGCATGCAGGCTTTTGATTCTAAGCTACACACTGTTTTTGCAATCAAAGCCTTATAGTCTTCCTTTATTGGACTGGCTGCTAGCATTAGCTTTACATTTTGGTGGATCATGCACACACATACAGAATGCATTCCTGATGAGCCAAGCATCATGCACCATTTTGGTCGTAATTCACAAAATTTTGAAAAGCCAAGTTCAGATCCGTATCTCTCTCGATATTCAACAAACATCTCCTTCAAATTGCTAAGCAACAAGTATTTCTGCTTCTGAACTTTCACTCCATTTATTCGAATAGAAATGCAGTCTTTCTTTCCAGGGCACACTCGACTGAATTCTTCTTTCTCAGGAATCATGTAACCCTTTCCTTCATCTCTTCAGAAAGAGCTTTGCCTTCTTTGTTCTTAGGAATAGCTAATATTCCGTGTTCTGCTTTCAGCTTCCTAGCTTCACGAACCATATATTTTGTGACTTTGAATTGCTCTATTGTCTTCTTTATAGACCAGCTTTGTGGCACCAGCGTTAAGATCTGTATTTTTTCTTGGTGATTTACTGTGGGCAGTTTCTGCTTCATCTCTTCAATAAGTTTATCAAAGTCTTGGCAATTTGTGCACTGTTGGCTAGCGCTTGATTCCAAGAGGTTTTGGCAATCAAAATTACCAGCTGCAACTATTTGTTCAGCAATTATCTCCTGAACCTGGCTAATTTTACGCTTTGCATAGCTACACTTATCCCTTGCACTAACTTAAATGACGCTTAGGCTAAGGCTTAGTTTATCTGAGAAGGTGTTTTTTGGCTGCTTAGGTCGAGGTCGCTCCCGCTTAGGTCGAGTCGCTCCCGCTAGGTCGAGGTATAGATGCTTAGGTCAACGTATAGAATAGATGCTTAAGTCGATGTATCGATGCTCAGGTCGATGTATAGATGCTTAGGTCGACCTAAGTAGGGTACATCTTATTCTGCATCCCACTGCTCGAATGGTTGGAACTTTAAGATAATCCAAAAATGCTGTTTGAATCATATCTAAGTAGAAATCTTTGGAGTAACTTAAGAATATGGTACTTTCTGAATACTAACAAATAAACTTCAGAAGAGCGGATTTTTTGCTCAGTACTTAGAACATGTTAAAAGAAAGCGCGGAAAAAAATTTCATCCGTCTATGATCAATATTACAAAAGCTATGGGTTTCTTTAATTAGCCTTTTCTCGACCTAAACAAGCATCTTCTCGACCTAAGTATTTGAAGATTCAAACAGCTGAATGCAGAATCACATGTAGATACCCAATTTACGTCGACCTAAGCATCTATGCATCGACCTAAGCATCTATACATTGACCTAAGCATCTATACATCGACCTAAGCATCTATACATCGACCTAAGCATCTATACATCGACCTAAGCATCTATACATCGATCTGAGCATCTATACATCGACCTAAGCATCAATACATCGACCTGAGCGGGAGCGACCTCGACCTAAGCAGCTTGAAACACCTTTTAGATATACTAAGCCTAAGCCTGAGTATAATAGAAGCAAAAACTTAGATTTTCGAGTAAAACCGAAAAAACATGCAAAAAAATATGAAAATTTTTTTAAGTTTTTTTAAAATTTCAAACGACTTTCCGCGCCTTTTTTCCTTTTTCTCCTTCATTGCTATGCTTCCTTCCGTTATTTCAGCCCATATTATTTATTTCTGACAAATGTGTAAGTCCTTGGATCGAGTCGTTTAATCGTCCCACGCAACACTCAAATCGAGAGTTGCCTGCAACTTTGCAAATATGGCTCAGATTTTCACCAAATTTTCTTTCCGCGCTTCAATTTATCATGTTCTATCATTTTGGCAAAAAAATTTTGGCATTCCATATTCGTTTTGCACCTTTTCCGAAAGTACCATATTCTTAAGTTTAGCCGAAATCTTCAACTGGATGTAAACAATGCTAAAAATGGGGAAATAAAAAAAATTTCTTGAAAATTTGGGCAGAAAATTACAAAAAATTTTTCTTTAATCTTGGTTTCACACGCAGTATAACTTAATTTTTGTAATCTGCGACCTTGAAAATGGCAGGAAAATATTGTTTAGTAGAAATGGGAAACTTTTGAGAAACTGCTAAATTTCCCTAAAGTGGCTCAAAATGGTGAATGTCCGAAGTATGATGTTTGAAGTACCGTAACTCTGTGAGTTTTGTATGGATTTGGTTTATTATTTTTTCCGCGTCTTTTAGTGACACAAAGTATCGTTTTTGCTCAGTTGTATGGCAATTCTGCCGGAATGGCGCAAAATCGGTTCACACCATGTTCTTCAAAAAGTCCGCAAAAATGTAACAGGGGGGAGAAGGGCATTATTTATGCTGTGTGAATCAACCCCCGACAGTGAGACTTAAAGTTAAAGTTTTCGGAATTTTGGCGAGATATGTGCCCTGAAGCGATTTTTGTAATTCATACATTTTCTGAAAGCTCTTGATGAGACAAGTTCAGAACATCAATAATTTTGATTGGGTCGCAAATATTGGTGGAGTAACTGCTGTTTGAAATTTTTGTTTTGGCTTATATATTGTATATAATGCCAAATCAGCATTATTCCAAACTATACATCACTTACTGGACAGAGGTAAATTCACGAGCCTGAAAAACAATAATTTAGCTGAAAACAGCACTACATACTCATGATTCAATTCAGAACAGTTAATATCCAACAATCGACCTAAGCATCTATACATCGATCTAAAGCATCTATACATCGACTTAAGCATCTATACATCGACCTAAGCATCTATACATTGACCTAAGCGAGAGCGACCTCGACCCTAAGCAGCTTAAAACACCTTTTCAGATATACTAAGCCTAAGCCTAAGTATATTGAAAGCAAAAACTTACATTTTCCTATGCTTAAGCATATAGATTTTTCTAACTTTCATGCGCTGTAACTTTGTGAATATTGCCGACCCTATCAAATTTTTTTGTTTATATGGGAGTCAGGTCACCGAGATCTAACGCGAAATATGTGTAAACTAAGCCGAAATTCATTAAGGGCACATGATTCGCCAATTTAGCCAAGTTTTCTGCAAGTAGTTTCTCAAATTGAGTTAGGTTCTTTGCTAGTTTGACAATGGGTGGTGACTTGTTCCACAAAAATGATGCACGATTTCCAAACCAAAATTTCCTGACATCAGTACGAGAATAGTTAACGTATAAATTATTTGACTGATTGAAACAATTAAGATTTTTAGAAAATATTTTGTCAAAATTTCGAGTGTGCGGACAGTTCATGAATTTATAGATTTCAATTAAGTCAATTTTTAAACGTCTGGCTTCAAGTGACTCTAGATTTAAAAAGTTTAGTCTTTCGGAATAAGTAGCTATCTTGTTGTAACATATCCTTTTAGTAAAATGTTTTTGAACTTTCTCTATTAAATTAATATTGAATAAAATGAGGAGACCAAATGACAGAACAATATTCGAGTGTTGGTCGAACGTAAGTCGTAAAAGCTCTAACCAATAACTTTACATTTTTTGACTCAAAAATTTTTAAAAGCTGCCAAGTTTTATGATACGCATTTTTAACAAGTTGATTGATATGTGGTGAAAATTTACTATCAGCTGATATTAACACTCCTAAATCGCGACAAGAAATACTGCTCTTTAAATTTACCCCATTCAAAGTGTAATTAAAACCAGGATTTTTTCGGTGCTCCGCGCCGGTTTATTCTATTATTTGGCAGTTTCTACCATTTTATTGGTGATAAATCAAAAAATTAGCGCTTCGCGCGCATAGAAAGCATTTTTTCCGTCAAAAACATGAAAATTTTTTTGAGAAAATTTAATTTTTTTATGGCTTAAATCGTGCAGGATGATGTGAAAAGCCCAAAAAACACGTTATTTAACGGCCCCACGCGTTTTTACGCGTTTTTTAAGACGAAAATTTTTTCCTTCCCTGGCGAAAATCCTGGCTACGCCTATGGCCTGGTGCACACCTATTCTTTGTGTGTGAATATTGATTCTACGTGAATCGAAGTTTTTCGACTACGGGAGTACGTCAGGCTTCTCAAGATGAAAGAACAGAAAGTCGCAGTATGTTGGACTCGAACTGTGAACCTCTGGATTTGAAATCCGGCGTCTTAACCTTTCAACGACACCAGTTCATTTCGAGATTGTTTGCAGCGATTTGTTATGTTTTTCAGCGAATTAACAAGGAAAATAGAATTATTCTGACTCTTGTTACTAATGCGTTAGGCTTAGGCTTAGTAATGTGCATTCATATTGCTCCGCTTGCTTCGCTCTTGCTTGCGGATTCACATTGATGCCAGACATGGGCTAAGCCTAAGGCGTAAATGGAGCAAAAATTGCGGAGCGAGCGAAGTGAGCGGAGCAATTTTTGCTCCATTTATCTCAGGCTTAGCCCATGCGCTGGCATCAATGTGAATGCACATAACTAAGCCTAAGCCCAAAAATTGGTAAACCTGCTCAGTCAAAGTCCCCCGAATCGCTTTTATCACATTTAAGGTAATCTACTCACTTATGCGTTGAAGTTTGTGCTTTAAAAATATCATAAATGGAACCAGCGCATGCAAAAACTTATAAAATCTGCGAACATGCGCTACTATTCGAGTTTGCTGCAAGCTAAGTAACCGCACACACAAAAGGTAGGTGTGCACCAGGTACAGTAGTACCGATTCATTTTATTGACTGACCAAAATGTTGGTGCTAGCGTTTAAAATAAGCTTAAGTAATGGGATGCGACCATACATGATCTTGGGGGGTTTGGGGGTTTTCACTCCCCGCAGAATCATTTTTCACCCCCACAAAAAATTTTTCACCCCCCAGAATTGGCGATTCTTCAAAAGTTTCCTAAACTTACCTGAAAATTGGTAGAAAAAGTGTCTTTTTAAGGGTTTTTGGCTACCTATTTGCTCAAAATCGCCGAATTTTCGGCGCTTCGTGCCATATATTCATGTTTTAAGCGATATATTGGTCAATTTATTCGACTTTTTTTCGAAATTTTTTCATGATTTCATGCCCTAGAAGGATAGAGTATCGTCAGAAACGCCAAAAAAGGATGTTTTCTAACGTGTACCGGCCATTTTGGGCCCAAAAAAGGCACTTTAGGTTTCCACTCCCCAGAATTCCCATACTGTGCATGTATGGATGCGACTCACGTCGCTCGCTCCGCTCGTTGCATCTCATTACTCAGGCTTATTTTAAACGCTGGCACCAACATTTTCGTCAGTCCATGATACTGAGCCTAAGCCTGATCAGCAGGTAACCAATGCAAAACATTACGAATACCTTGCATGCTTTATCGAAATAAACCAGCCTTAGTCGATTGGTTATGATTCTGGACTTTGGAGCAAGAGGTCCAGGTTTCGAATCCGGCTGCTAGCAACTTTCTTTCGTTTCCTCAGATGCTACCGACTGCATACACACGCCCTTACAATATGACTGTTAATACATATGTGAACCAGCTACACGATTGCCGACCTTTCTCCTTTGGGGCTGGGTGGTCTGGGGTGGTGCGCTCAAGCGCCCCTCCACAGCGGAGTCCGGGGCAGAATCCTGGAAAATTTTGCAAAATAAGCACTTAAATCTTGAATTGTAATGTTTAAATTTTTACAAAATCGTCAAAATCATGATTCTGAATTAACCCAATAAATACCTAAATAAAATCGATTAGCGCTATGCGAAAATATTTTATGATATTTCCGCGCCAGAATGAAAAAAGAATGATTAGGTACAACGTAAGAGGTTCGAATTTTTTGTACCTACATACACTGTTGTCGAGTCGTGCTATGCAGCTTTTATGACACTAAAAGCTTTGTGACTTTTTATTGTCATCAGGTCAAAATAATTGCTAAGACTACTTTTTTCCTAGTTTATTCTCAAAAAGTCGTCGCAACTTGCAGAACAGCGTTACTCGACCGCATAGCTCCATTTCTGATGAATCGAAGATTCCAGTGTGATAATTCGAAGATTCCAGTGTTTTTGGCGGATACGGTTACGCTCACCGATTTTCAAGAAAATCATTTTTCAAATAGAACCGCGTGTGCTAAGTTGAGGAGGAAAAATTTTTTGGTTGTTCGCAAATATTCAGAAAGTTGGGAGCGAGGGGGCTGTTTTTATCATGTATTTGTATTTTACCAAATTTCGTGTATTTTTTTCTGGACAATATGCTCAGAAAATTCTTTTGTGTATCCCTCGGATCCCTTGAAAAAATTCAATCTACCATGTGCTGAAAATTTTCAATTAATTGCGCCAGAATCAAAAATTATTTTTAACTTAATGCAGCATGCTTGACTTGATTAGAAAAAATGTTTTATTTGAAAACCTGCCAGCAGTCGATTCTCGCCAATGTTTTTGTTTTTCCTTTGGTCCCCCTTTGAAAAATGAAAAACTTTAAAACCTTATAACTTTTTGAATATTCGTGGTCGATTTAAACTTTTTTCTTTTTGAACTCAGCGTGCTTGGTTCTACCAGAAAATATGATTTTCTTAGAAATCGTGGGTGGACCGTATTCGCCAAAAACTGATAAATTCCTAAGGGGGATTCCCCTTCCTCCCACTGACTACGCCAGTGTTCTCTTTTACCTTTTTCTTCTATTTAAATTTTTAAAAAATTTCCCCTGTTTTTTGTATAGATGATTTCCTATTATTACTCTTTATACTCTGGGTTAGCTAAAATTAAGCTTGTTATTGGGCATTTTTCAATATACTCTTTTCTATCTATTAAAAATGGAAAAAATCGAATTTCTTTTTAAAAAGTGTTCTCCAAACTACGGAATGTTAATTAAATAAATGATTGAATAAAATAATTACTTAGTCACGCTTACTGTTCGGGCAAATAAGGAAGGCATTTGGAAGCTTAAGTACCCCTTTATCTGAAGTTCTGGGTTTTAAAATTGTGATTCTCTTGCATTATTAGGTGACATGATGCGAGACACAAAAAGTCTGAGAGGAATTTTTAAACGAATAGATGGTAAACATTTCAATGTCTGTCGCTTTTTTCGCTGTTCCTCTGCTCGATTCTACGACGAATATGATGCAAAGAAGTGGTTTGATCCGGGAGAAAATCCTTTTCATCGTACCTTTTACAGCTTTCAGGTATTGATTTTCTGTGAAATTTACACCGTATTTATAATGCGGTTACAATTGCTAGTCTTTTGCCTGCTAGTTGCTTTGCTATTACGTATACTTTGAGTATGGAGTGAAAACCACCTTCAAATAGCAGCTTAAATATTGCTTATGCAGTTACTTTTATAGAATAATAATTATTTGTGTATGTCCTCTACTGTTGAACAGTCGATAAAGCGTTAGCTAATGCCATTAAACTTAGCCTAAGCCTAATGATAAAAATAAACAGATTATTTTAACAACATAAGTTACTATTCTGTTAAAGTGCCCTTCTGCCAACTGATTATTTAATTCATCATCTTCCGAGAAAAAATGTAAAGTTAAACATTATAATTTCTTGTTTTGATATGTTTAAGAGAGGAAATCTAAATTTTTAAATTATTATCTTTTGGAATTTGTTTTGCTCAGAGTATCGCTTCGCTAGCATACATGCACTTAGCGAGAGGTGAGAGGGTATTAACTCCCACTGTAGGGCCCAGAAGTTAAGTGTTGACGAGCAATTTTAGCCTAAATTAGTGTATTTTCAAGCGATTTCGACGTGAAAAATAGCCGAAAACTCAATTTACTGCGGTGAGAATCTTCGATTTTACCCCTCCTTGAGCCCAAAATCTCGATTTTACCCCTCCTGACTAACCCGACCTTGTGCATCTGTGTTCGCTAGCATGCCATTTAGCTGTCAATTTACTGTTGTTGGTATACCAATGATGAAAGTGTTTAGTTATTTCTTTGATGTAGATTATTTATATTTCTTCTATAAATATCCGTTCTTTGTGTTTATTTGCTTTACCTTAGCAAAATTTTTCATGGTTAAAGCCCTTCTGATAATTTTATTGCCTTTTTAGTAGATCGAAACCGGTCCGTTTTATTGTTAAAATATCTATGTATGAATGGCTGTTTTTAGGGAAGCGGGGGCGATAACCACACATGGGCGTGGGAGAGCTTGGACTCCTT